>BRYC01000203.1:14431-51384 GCA_030267985.1 Parmales sp. scaly parma | reverse complement strand
GGGAAGAGTGGGGTGGGGGGGGATGATTTGAACTTCAAGATGCTGGCACTGAAATTAAAAATGCTGAAAAGAGCCAAAAGCACGTTTGGTCTTTTGCCGAGGGGGAGAGGGGGAGGGGGGGGGAAGAAGGGGACATATGCAGATGCATCTGCAGATGCATCTGCAGTTGCATCTATTAGGAGGACAAGCAGTGTGGGAGCGAAGAAGAAGAAATTGTCCGTATTTGGTTTTGGCAAACAGAAAACAATTGGCCAGGAAGAGGCTGAGGTTAAGAGACCTGGATCGGTGTAGGGATGTTGTTGTTGTTTTTGTTTTATATAACTATTACATTATACATAGATTTTTAAATAGAAAAAAAAGCAAATTTCAAACATAACATTTTCCCCCTTCCAAAATCAAATTTCATATCGTCGTAATCTTCACATCACTCTCACTTAGCGCAAGCTGTGAGCTCGAGTTTTTACCTGGCGAGCCGAATTTCGTCTCCTCGTCCCCCAACCTCTCCTTCTTCGGCCCCCTTATTGCCCCCTTCCCGGTCATCATGCTCGCCCTTCTAATCTGCTTCCCAATGACTTTCCCAACTTCCAAGACTTCCGGCGTCTTGTCGTTGTTGTCGAGAATTTCCACAAAGGTTGCGTCGCTGGTGGGCGTCCAAACGCTCAGCATCCTCGTTTTCTTCTTGCTGCGCTCGTCGTAGCTGAACCCCCTCGCACGAAGAGGGGAGGGGGAGGATTTGGAGGAGGACTCGCTGCCAGAGTTGTTGCTGTCCATGTCGACGAAGCCATCGGACTCGTCCTCCCCGCCACCCCCCGGGGCGAGTAAATAGACGCCGAAGAAAACCACCATGACGCCGCAGCAGAATCCGATCATTTGTCCACCTCCAAAGCTGTGGAACTCCTGAAAGTAAATACCGCCGCTAACAATGCTGAAGAACGTCCAGAACACTTGCAAGACCGGAATGATGAACAGCCCGTCAAACAAACTCAGGCCCTTGTTCATTCTTGTCAGCCAGAAACTAGTCGCTGTTAGCCACCAAACTAGCACGACATACGTGAAGAAGTTGCCCATCTGGCCTTCACCGTCCAGCGTTGCTCTGAGCAATATGCTCATGCACTTGGCCTGGACGACAGATTGCGTGCCGAGAATTGCCGAGCTGCGCCGAGCGAAGAAGTCACGAGCGAAAGAGAAGGTTGGTTTTGTTGTTGTTGTTGTTGTTGTTTTTGTGGCTCGTTGTTTTTGTGGCTCGTTTGCTTCGTCTTCAAAAGGGCTCGCTCGCTTCGCTCGCTCACCTCGCGGCAAAAAGCAAGGGGAGGATTACCTTGCTGTGGGCAATGTGCTCACCCAATTTCACCCGCTTGTCAATGCTGTGGTAGAAGTACGTCATTGTGGCTGTGAGTCCCATCATTGTTAATGCGTAGAGGCAGTAGAGGCAGTAGAAAGTGTCGTAGTACCCAATCAACATGTCTGCCGTAATGATGGCAGACTCGTGGGAGGAAAAGGTCACAACCAACGCATTTCCGGCGATGATGATGAGGGTGGCAGCCACGGTCTTCATGGTCACGACCTCGCCGAGGATCACGCGGCCAAAGAAAACGTTGGAAATGAACTGCGCAGAGCCAAGCGCAGCAAGCAGGGATTGCGCCGCGAAGGAGAACGAAACAAAGTTCAGGATCGAACCCGTCACGAAGAAGAACGTACCGATGTACCAGATCGTTGGTTTTTTTACTTTGTTTGTGGAGGCGAGGGAAGAGGAGGAAGATTGGGTGTCGAGTGATCTTTCCGACTTGGAAATTTCAGACAGGCGCAGCTTTTCCACGGTGCGCTCTCGCAGGGTGTGGCCATGCTTCATCAGATTGGTTCCGCCATTGATGCAAATCGAGCCAGTGAGGTTGAGGCAAATTCCTGTGTGTGGGTGAGTTTGTTTTAATGAGTTAGTTGATAAGGATTTTGTGTTTATTTTCACTTACCGATCACCCATGCGCCCATACTAGTTGTGTGTGGGTGTTATATCAATTTTAACTGAAATGAAAAAAAGGTGTTGTTTTGTGTAGTGATTACTTTCCTGTCTTCAATTTGGTGATTTGAGTCGAAAACATTTCTTTTAAGTCAGCACCAATCACAGTAGAAATCACTCAATCCACACACACCACACCAAACCACCAACCACCAAATGCTGTCAAGTTTAGTAAGGAGAACATCAGCCGCAAGATTGCTCCGGTTGGTTGCAAAAAAAACTTTTCATTCCTCCTCCACAATTCCGGCTCCTCTCACCATAAATGTCCCTACGATGGGCGACAGCATAACCGAGGGGACAATCATCGAGTGGAGTGTCAACGTGGGCGAGCAGGTTAATGAGGGGGACGTCATTGCGCTGATTGAAACTGACAAGGTCACGGTTGACATCAAGGCGGATATCGCTGGGGTGCTAATGGAGAAATTCGGCGAGGTGGATGATAATGTGGATGTGGGTAGTCCCTTTTATGTTCTTGATGGGGAGGTAACGGCAACGGTTGAAAAAACTGCGGCGGCCTCATCAGCCCCTGCAACAGCCCCTGCAGCAGCACCAGCAACAGTGCCAACACCAACTCCAACAACAATAACAACACCATCATCATCATCACACCGAACACCATCAATGAAATTCTTGGGAAAGTCTGGTTGGCGAGCCAGGCTTGATGGGTTGGAAAATAGTGCAACAGATCACTTTTCTTTGGAGTACACCTCACCTATGGAAATTCAGCCGAATTTTGGCAGGCCGTTGATCAGCGAGGCGGAGATGGAAGCTTTGGAGATTGGCATCGATTTCGAGCCGGTTTTGAAGCAGAAGGCCCAGCACGCTTCTTGGAGATAGAAAAATTATAATTGTTTAAATTCAAAACATTAAATATTCATTAGAAGTGATATTGCGGACGACTGTGACGCTGCAGTTATGCACGTTGCGTACAATGCTTCATCGGTTATTGGTTCCGTACAGGTAACCGGGGCTTCAGTCCACGTGGCTCCATACATGTCCTCGCTCGCGTATCGCTGAATTATTGTTTGGGACTCTTTTATGAATTGCTCAAACAACGTCCTCGAGAACAAGCTAAGGTCGTCGTTTGTAAGCAGGAGGTTGAGATTTCTAATGAATATTCCCTTGAAAAACTGAACGTCCATGTCCTCAATTTCATTGAGTTCGGCCAGCACCATTTTCCCGTTTTGTTCCGCCACGAGCAAGTTCATGACACCATTGACCAACAGAACCGCAGATTCGATGTATTTCTCGTCTTTCGTTGCTGCGTAAAGGTTGCTCAGACCATTGAGAACGACGCCTTGAGTATATGTCCACGGCGCGGCATCAGGAATGGACTTACATGTATCGCCGACGAAGTCTGATATAAGGTATTTTTTTAAATCGTGGTTCATGAAGCCAGCAGCGAACCAATTGTAGATCTGCACCGACCGAGCGAAGCGAGGTGCATTTTGAGTTGGGTTAGTTTAGTAGTGGATGTAGCATCAAGGCTCGCTCGCTCACCTCCATCGAAGTGTCAAAATAGTTGTCGGCGCCAAATTTCCCCGTGTTATGCAGACCAGACGCCACAACGAATGCCAGCTCGTTTGTTATTGAGTTTTTGTAACAATCCGAATTCTTCGGTGTGTCCTTTTCATGCTGCCAGCACATTCCGCCGTCGCAATCGATAGGGCTTGCGTTCCAACTCCGCTCGAAAACCCAGTCAAAAATATCCTTGGCGGAATTTAACAACCGATCATTGTCAAACGTGATGCCCGCATCTAAGTAAAGCAGACTCCACCACAAAGGATCGTCGTAGCTAGAATCCATGCTTTTCCAGGCTGACCAAGCATTACCAGAGAGCTGCTTGACGACAAAGGATGACCTACGGTTGTGGATCGCCGAGACAAAATCGTGAATGTCATCAAAACAATCCGCGTCACAGTTTGGGGAGTTGGCATAGTCAACAATTGTTTGAACTGTTACGGCATCTCCCCAGAATGACCCCCCCTCGTAAAGAGTGAGTGGACCGCCATCCCAGAAGTTAATATTTAATTTATTGATTGCCCTGCAAGCTGCCGCATCACCATCTGTACATTGCAGTTGCGGAAGCTTTGGACAAGTGATGAACCAGAAAATGTAAGACATGACGATGATGAGTGTGAAGAGAAACGAGCCGCAGCAACAGCGATTAGAGCATACAGACTGGTGAGGTGTGCGGGGGGGAGAAAGAATTGGAGTTGGAAGGACTGGGTTGCTGGTTGTAACTCTGGAAGTAGCTCTGATATTACTGTCATCATCGCCATCACCATCGGTGGCAACATCTGCCAGAGGTGTGTAGTCGGACATATTGTTTTTGGTAATGTAAATAAGAATACATTGAATGGAAAAGCGAAAAGGTGAAAAGTCTTTAAAAAAAGATTTTAGAATTTTATTTCCTTTTTTTAAAGCCCTTGGCACGTATAAACACACATAACAATTTGTACTATCCCCCCGAAGTCATAAACATCCCCTCAACTTCACACACAATACAAAATTTCTCACAACCCCAACTGATCAAGTCATCTTCTTTGGGAGAGTTGACACCTTCCACTTTCAACCCCCAAACCCCCACCCCCCAAATTTATAATGGTCAGTACTCCTATGAAACGGCTGGCGGAAGCCCGAAAAGCTGATAAATCGATATCACTTGTGCTGGACTCACCAACTGCCAGTGAGGCTTCCACAACTAGAGTTGGTACTCCAAATTCAGATCATGGACACAACACCACAGAGACAAAATTTGTTGCTAAGCCACCTCCACGGGAGCAAAAGCGGGAGTATAAACAGGCAGTAAGTGTTATGGCTGACCAGTTTGTGGAAAACTTGTTTTCATCCCCTTCGTGACACGAAAAATTTCAACAAAAATCATCAAATAGAAGTGAATAGATTTATTAGTCCTAAATTTAACACAGTTTATTATTTAATTTTTCTACTTTCCCTCCTTACTAACAACAACAGCAGCATCTGGTTTCTTCACAACTATGCTTGGGGCTGCCAATGCCTTCCGGTCAGAATAGTTCCACTCAAACCAGCGGGAAAGCTGAAAAATTTGTGCACCCTCGTTGGAAGCGTGGCAAGCAAAGAGCAGGTAGTTTCGGGGCTGCACCATCCACGCAAACCGCATGAACAGCATACTGTAAACACACATAACCCCAGTCATTTTGGGGGAAATCATGTCTGGCGACTTGTTCATGTCAATCATCGCGGCGCCAACGAAGCCCCAGTTTGCTACTGGTCCCCAGAAGTGGGTTGTTGACTAAAAGGAGAAAATAATAGATAAGGTTTAGTGGCACTGAGGACAAGAAAGAAGTGTGACATCATAAATTTCGTACCGGCCCTGTAGGCGATTTCATCCACGCTCGCACGGCTGTCGCCATTTGTTTAAATTGTTTGATTGATATGTGATGTGTCGATGTGGAGAGGAAACTCGTGAATTGATGTTGATTTTGGCCAAAAATAAAAAAAAATTGAATCATATTTTAAGTGATAAACAAAAATATCTGTCTCCTCATCCTGAAAGATGACAACGCTATACTGGCTGTTGCTCCACTCGGCGGCTGTCTGCAGTGTAAGTGCCTGTCGTTGACAATATTAGTGTCCGACAGAATCATATCTAAAACATCCCATTCAACATACATGAACGACCACCACACTTCATCTAAAACATCCCATTCAACATACATGAACGACCACCACACTTCACTTCTCATCCCAAAACGCAGGCATTCACCATCCGCACAACACCCACCTCTCCGTTAACCTCCTCTTCCCTCAATTCAGCTTCTCCAATGCCTCCCCGAAAATGGAACGAGATGGTTGACAAAACAAAGCGTTCTGCTTCCCTTCCTTGGCTGCCTCGACCGATTGCCCTCGATGGCAGCATGGTCGGAGATGTTGGCTTCGACCCATTATACCTATCTTCAATTCCCAAGAATTTTGCTGGTTTCATTCAGCCTCCCCAGTGGGAGGACCAGGGCGAAGGAATTTCCACTCTCTATTGGATGAGGGAGGCCGAGCTGAAGCATGGGCGAGTTTGCATGCTTGCTTGGTTCGGGTGGGTTGCGGCCGACGGCGGGTTCGGCTTCCCTCTGCGATTCCCGGCAGACTTCTACCAGAACATTCCCTCTTCCTATGCCGCTCACGACATGGCTGTCGACCAGGGGTCGTTGGGGTTCGTTTTGCTTGCGGTCGGCTTCGTTGAGGTGTGTTGCTCCGCGGTGTTGGTTCAAGTGTCGAAGGGGGAGAGCACCAGGGAGGCCGGCGACTATAGTTTGGACCCGTTGGCGTTGCTCAAGGGGAAGGACAAGAAGGATGTTGACAGGATGAAGCTGGCAGAGTTGAAGAATGCCAGATTGGCCATGTTGGCCTTTGCGGGGGTCGTCACTCAGAGTGGTATGGGAGAGGCGGCTCAGAGTTTCCCCTACTTAGCGCAATACTAAATTGAACGATTGGAACGATTGGAAGATTGGAAAGATTGAGAGGTGTGAATTCGTAAATTTAGGAGACGGATTTTTATGTCAATTTTTTTAGCTAGAGTTTCAATAAAAAATCTCTATCTATTTCTATGATGTTTGCAACGCTTCCTTGAGCATCTTAATAACGTTGCTTTGCTCCACAGAATCCAAAATTGTGTGAACGGTGCGGCCCTTGCCATCCACAATTGACCGATCGACCCCATGCCTTACGAGGAGCTTCACGGCCCCAACAGCAGCCATCTCCACAGCCCAATGGAGGGCAGTCTTGCCTTCGGGGCACTGCTTGTTCATGTCGGCAGGGGAGAGCTTCGGGAGGAGAAGCTCGAGGAAAACTGTTTTATTCCAAGAGGCAAATTTGTGAATAGCGAGCAATCCAAAGGCGTCAGCGCCGTTCAGGTCAATTTGATCATCTTCGACCCATTTGGTTATTTCGTCTAGATCTCCGGGAAACTCGCAAAGCTTCGAAAGCGGTCGCTTTGATGTCACGTTGTAGGTTGACGCCCCCCCCTTCCCCGCAACACCTTCGCTCTTCATGAACATTGTCTTCTCTTTCATGACCGTCTTCTTCAAGCTGACTCCTCCCAGTGCCGCTAGTAACCCCCCCCCCCCTCCGTAGCCCTTGTTTGCCCCCCCTAGCCCCAGCGCGCCCAAAATGGCACTCTTCTGCTTGTCCTTGCTCTGCTGCTGCTCCTCCTCGTACTGTTTCTGGTTCGACTTGTAATTCGCGGTGATTTCCTCCGTCGCTTTTTTTATCTCCTCGTTCCCGGGTTTTTCAATGTGGTGCTTTAACACTTGCACCAGCGAGTTCTCAGCGTTGTCATGGGAAACATTCAACGGCCCACGATACCACTTGTCCACGAGGGCGAGACTGGCCCCGTTTTCCAAAAGGAGAAGGGCAGCCTTGGCGGCGGATTTATCTCCCGAACCAGCGCAAAGATGTAGCGCGGTCTCGCCAAAGTTGTTCTGGGCGTCTAAAAGAGAGCGGCACCGAGGCTCCGCAAAGAGGAGCTTCATCGCTGACAATGCTGCGTACAAGGAACTGCGCCGAGCGAGAGAACCAAGCGACCCATGCGAGCCAAACGAATTGAGTGGGTTAATTTAATGGTAGTGGATGTAGCCATTATGTAGCCATTTCGCGGGATTCATCGCGAGTATTCTCGTCTTCATCAAGGCTCGCTCGCTCGCTTCGCTTACTCACCTCATGTGGAGGCCACTTTCGCCTCTGGGGGAAGTCAAGAGAACATCCGTTCGGTCATCATTTAGGAGCAAAGTAAGCATAGGAACATCATCGTTCAAGCAAGCATAGTGGAAGGCAGAGCGGCCATCCTTGTCCAGTGCATTGATGGACTCTGCCATTGTAATTGAAGGAGAAGAGAGGAGAGCCGAAACACCCTCGTGATCACCACAGGCAGCAGCATCAATAAACTCTTCAGCTGCTGTTTTGGCAAATTCAAGGGCTGTGGCGAGTTCGGCCATGTGATAATAAGTGAGTTTAGAGACGAAAATGGGTCCGAGTTTCGAGATGCTCAAACATTTATGTGTTATCACGTTATGTGTTTCAAAAGTGAATATCAATGTGTCAATATCATTATTGGAAATTTGGGAAAATACGAAAAACGTTCCCCAGCCTCAGTTGGGATACTTCCAAACCGTACCCCCATCTCTTTTCAATATACCCATCACCCTCCCCACTTTTGCAAACCAAAATCTACCTTTCGACAAACCCTCAACATGGCCAATGAACCCACACCAACACAGCAGCAATTGCAGCCTCAACAACAGCCTCAACAACAGCCTCAACAACAGCCTCAACAACAGCCTCAACAACAGCCTCAACAACAACAAACTCTTTTTACCAGCACTCGTTTGTTGGCGCTGCAAACACAACAGCAGGTGGAGCGACAAGAAAAAACGAAGAAGAGTTTGGAGCTTCTGGACGAGCAGATAGCCACGGGAGCGGAATTACAGCTGCAGCAGAAAGCGCAGTGGCTCTTCATGGCCAGCAATCAACCCACCCCAACGCAGCAGCAATTGCAGCTGCAACAACAACAACAACAACAACAACAGCAACAACAGCCTCAACAACAGCCTCAACAACAGCCTCAACAACAGCCTCAACAACAGCCTCAACAACAGCCTCAACAACAGCCTCAACAACAGCCTCAACAACAACAAACTCTTTTTACCAGCACTTGTTTGTTCGCGCTGCAAACGCAACAGCAGGCGGAGCGACAAGAAAAAACGAAGAGTTTGGAGCTTCTGGACGAGCAGATAGCCACGGGAGCGGAATTACAGCTGCAGCAGCAAGCGCAGGCGCTCTTCATGGCCAGCAATCAACCCACCCCAACGCAGCAGCAATTGCAGCTGCAACAACAACAACAACAACAACAACAACAGCAACAACAGCCTCAACAACAGCCTCAACAACAGCCTCAACAACACCCTCAACAACACCCTCAACAACATCAATACAAGCAGCAAACTCAGCAAACGCAACAGCAGGCGCAGGCGCTGGATAAAATTAGCCAAACTCGCAACGCACTCCTCGGAGGGGTTGACCTTTTTTTCAATGACAGGGAGTGGAAGGCGCTGGGGGAGGAGGAGATGAAGAAGTGGGACGAGGCGGCGGCGGCGATGAGGAGGGCGGGGGGGCGCAGTGATGATAGCAGGGATAGCATATCCAGGACTCAGAGAAAAATGCCAAGCGTATACACAGAAGGAGGGCGAAGAGGGCGAAGTGCACCAAAATCCCTCCCCCAGCCCTCAGCCCCGAACGATGAGGGGGGAGACAAGGGAGATGGGGCGGAGGACGATGAAAAAAAGAAAAAAAGAAAAAGGACTAAAAGCTTTGGGTGTCGGTCACGTAATTCTAGGAACAACCTCATTGCAAACTTAGGACGCGGTTCGAACTCCAGCTCTCAAGGGAGCGGGAAGGGCAGGGGCAAGGGCAAACAAACTTTGGCGGCTGAGGCTGCAGCCGCCGCGGCGGCTGCAACGAAGTTCGTCGAGCCGGTGGTCGTCGAGATCGACATAAACGAGGAGACGGATGACGAAAAGGAATTGAGTGACCGCACTAAGCGGTCACTGCCCTCTGCGCCTTCAGTCGAACCGGCTGTTTTTGATCCGAGCCGGGAGCTCGTGACGACCGATCCCCCAATTTCAACTTCTTATCCCTTTGGCGGTGGTCCGCCCCCTCCTCCCCCCGCTCGTGTTGGCTACGTCAAGAAGGTCGATGGGGGTAATGGCAAGGGCAAGGTCGATGGGGGTAATGCCCCCCACCCAATAAAGGTCGGCATCATTGGCGGCGGTTTGGCTGGCCTCAAAGCTGCGGCGGTCCTCCGCTCCCTCGACACCGCCCACTCTCTCCAAATCGTCATCCTTGAGGCAAGAGATAGGATTGGCGGTCGTGTCTTGACCCACAGATTGTTGACTGCCAACCCCGATCCCGATCCCGATCCCGAGCTCGACGATAACGATAACGACAACGACAAATCGGCCATCCGTGCCAATGTCGAGTTGGGCTGCAGTTTCGTTCAGGGTGGCGACAACATGCTGATGGATTTAGTTGAGCAAAGCGGGCTGACCGTTGTCGACCCCTGCACACACAAACAACATCAAACTGAAGAGGTGACCGCTGTGGACGAGGTACCCACGCTCCCGTTCATGGTTGGCCCGAAGGGTAGCAAAGTCGAGAACGCCAAGAACGTCCGGATGTTTAAGACTTTCGAATCTATTTTGGATAGTGCAAGCAGTAGCCAGCTTGGGGGCAGCTTGGGGGAGAGGATTGCCCAGGCGGAGAAAGAATTCACTGGGGGTGATTTACTGTCCGCCTCCCTTTCCCGGATCGACAATAGCACCTACAACGTTTACAAAGCTGATCTAGAGCAAAGTTTCGGCGCCACTCTCACAAAAGTCTCCTCCCTCCCCCCCCCTCCACCCTCCTCCTCTCCTCTCCTGCTGGTGCGGGAAGGCCTCTCAACGTTAGTTGCGAACCTTTCAACTTCCGGAAAGGCCAACCAGACGATTTTCAACTTTGTCGTCCGAACGATTACCCACAGCAACAGCAACAGCAACAGGTGAGCGAGCGAAGCGAGCGAGCCTTGTGACAGAAGAGTGCGAAGCTCCGTGCGAAATTGCTATACATGGCTACATCCACTACTGAACTGACCTACTCAACTATTCTTGCTCGCTCGCTTCATCTGGTCTATTTATAGCAACAACTACGCATGCTCCGTGACGTCGAAAAGTGGCGAGACCCACTCTTTCGATTATGTCGTTTGCTCTCTCCCCCTGGGGGTTCTGAAAACGAGCAAATCGCTGACGTTCCAGCCGGACCTCCCGTTCGAGACGAAGGCGGCGATTGGCAAGCTGGGGTTCGGCACTGTCAACAAGCTCGTCATGCGGTTCCCGACTGCTTTCTGGAGGGAGACGAACTCGTCGAACTTGGGGCCAATTGGACGGGTTGGGGCTCCGTTCCTCCCGGAGAATCAGACCATGATTGGTAATTGTTCTGGGGTTGGAATGGAGCACAATGCATTTTATGATGCGGGGAAGAGTTTTGGGGACGGGCCGAGTTACCTCAGGCCGGCGATCCTGGTTAGCATGTTGAGTGGGGAGAATGCTGTTGGCGCGGAGTGGAGCGAAGAGAAATGTTTTGAGAGCGCTTTGGCCGCCCTCAAGGTGAGCCTTGATGAAGACGAGAATACGAGCCACTACTAAACTAACATTATTCTCAATTTTTTGGCTCGCTCGCCTCCCCCCTGCTTCATTAAAAATGCGCCTCGCACCTTCTTCGCTCGGCGCAGAACATCTACTGCTCCCCACCCCACTCAGTAGATCAAAAATTCATCGACGGCATGTCAAAACCTACCTACACGGTGACGAAATGGACCGAAGGTGAGCGAGCGAAGCGAGCGAGCCTTGATGAAGACGAGCATACTCGCGATGGATCGAGAAAAAATGGTTGCAGACTAATAACTTTTTCCACTACTAAACTAACATTATTCCACTCAATTTTTTTGACTCGCTTCACTTGTTTTGCTTTTGCTTCACTAAAAATGCGCCTCGCTTCGCTCGGCGCAGACCCGTTCTCCCGCGGCTCTAGTACCTACCTGCCCGTGGGCGCAACCACAAAGTACATTGCCACCCTTTCATTTCCCGTGAGTCCGAGGTTGGTCCTTTGCGGCGAGCACACGAGCGTGGACAACTACGGTACGGCCCTCGGCGCATTGGAATCCGGAGGTGAGTGAGTGAGTGAGTGAGTGAGTGAGGGAGTGAGCGAGCGAGCGAAGCGAGCAGCAGCAATTGGAGCGAGCTAGTCACAACTAGTGTGAGGTGTGGTGCTGCTGGCTCGCATGTTCCACTACCTACTAATGTATTCAATTCATATTCAGCGGCTCGAAGGATCGCGAAGGCACTGGAGCTTTTTCCCAAGAGCAACGTGGAGGTCGAAATTTCAGATCACGATCTTGCCAAGAACGTAATTGGGTTCGACATGGATAATTTGACCTGTTCCTTCTGCCATGCAGAGGGAACGCTTGTCAGCCAGTTTGTGGGAGATTACTTCGACGAGGCCGTTGGCAGCAACCCCAGTCCTGGCCCCTTGATTGCCTTCGCGAGTGATCCACACAAGAGCGTCCTGAAGGACAAACAGGATCCAATCTTCATTCACTACAATTGCGTATTTTACAGCCCGCACAGTCACAACACCGGAAACAACAAGTGGGCGAATGTGAGAGCCGAGCAAGAGAAATACGAGAACACCCGGTGCTCAATGTGCAAGAAGAAGGGAGCGAACATCACATGCGCCGGTACTAAGTTTCATCATTGCGACAAATCTTACCATTACATGTGTGCAACGCGGACGGGCTGGAAGTTCCACCCGCCTGGAAAAAAAGGACCACAAATTTCTATGAAGGATTTCAAGTGCGCGGCACACTGTCAACCAAGCGATAGTAGAATTGATTTGAGCAGGAAGGTTAATTGTGGGAGGGAGGGGAGGGAGAAGAAGAAGAGGGAGAGTGGGAGGGGGAAGGAGAACGAAGATGTTTTGAAGAGCAACAGATCGCTGAGCAACAACAGTGACATTTGGCTCGCCGTGCAGCCTTCGACGAGCGGGGGGGGAGGGGGAGGGGAGCCGAGGAAGAAGAATAGGATGCAGAGGGAGAATGATGGGGAGGAGGGCGAGAAAATTCGATCCCCAACACCCACCACAGCCACAACTCTAAAAAAAAAACGAGGACAACCGCTAGGCTCAACGAACAAAGCAACAACTAAAAGCAAGGAAAATAAAGCTGATGTTGATCAGGAGGAGATGGCGGAAATTCGAGGCGATAGGGAAAGGATGAAGCGGGAGCTGAACGAGGACGAGATGGTTGAGGAGGAGGAGGAGGAGGAGGAGGAGGAGGAAAAGGAGGAGGAAAAGGAAGAGGAGGAAAGCACCAACGCGAAGGCGAACAAAACCAATTACCCCCCGCTTTTTTCAATAAACGACGCAACAGTATTTGCCCGCGAGTGGAAAATCCTAAGAAAGTCAGAAGGTTGGATGTTCAAGTACGGGAGTGCAACTTCTCCACAGGACTGTTACTACCCCCCTACAAAACTGAAACCGGCCGAACTGATGAGGACAGGAACGGAAGGGGTGGATTTCTTCACGAGCCCGGATGGCGTTTTGAAATCGTTGGTTAACAAAGGGAGGAGGGGGAACGAGGTGGAGCGGGAGAGGAAAGAGCTTTTGCAGAAGATGGTGCAAGGTTTACCACAGAAGGTGCAAAAACCAGCCCAAGCCCCAAAAGCACAGCCAGCACCAGCTCGATCACCTCCACCGCTTCCAGCACCAGCCCCCACACCGATTCCAGTATCAGCTGAAGAGAGGAGTCTGGAGGAGAGGTTGGCGGCTGAGCAGAAATTGGCGCTGGCGGTGATGGAGCAAACAGGGACCGAAATCGGCGGAATGAGCGATTCTGACTATGACGTTGAAGAGGACGCAGCCCCCCCCCCACCCCCCCCCAACAAACGACCGCGCTTAAATGGCAGCAACAGCAATATCAATAGCAACAGCAAAAGCGTCACCCTCTCCAAGCTTCCGTTTGTCAATGACGAGCATAAGATGAAACCCTTGTTTGCCGGGAGTAGAATTGCGTCGTCCCTCCACGCAAAAAAGACGAAAACATACACAGTCGATCTAGTCGATGTTCCGGGAATGAGCCCCAAAGCTGTGTTGGCCGAGCTCGAGCAGGACGCAAGTGTTGACGCCCGAGCGATCGTGGAGTACAAGAAAACGTTTCGGTTGGTCAAGTTGGACAAGGGAGAAGAAAGAATGAAGAAGAAGGAACTTGAGATCCCTTCCAAGTACAAGAAGATGCTGAAGACACAAACAAGCTGGAAGGTTTTGTGGGGGTTGGGGGTAGTTGAAGTTGAGGGCGAGGACTATGGCGAGGACGGGTTGGTCGTCGTCATGGAGAAACGAGAAGGGAACACGTTGCCGGACTCGGCGCACAGGAGCGTGGTCGTCAGCGTTGAGGGGATCAAGGTTGGGGAGGGGGGGGAACTCGACACATTTGACAAGTTGAATTTGATGACCAAGAAAATGAAGCGGGAGAAGTCGTCGTTCTCGATCGAGGTTGTGGAGGGGGCGGAGTGGAGAGAGGTGAAGGTGAAGGGGGAGGAGGTGGAAAAGGATCGGATGAGAATAGATAATTGTTTGTGATAATTGTTTGTAGAAAAGCAGCAGCAGTTTTTGCCTTTGATTATATATTGGGGAGGGGGAGGAATTTGGTGAGGGGCTCGACTTAGAACCAGTGAGCGAAGCGAATTAGTTAACAACTAGTGTATGGCCCCTGCACATCAATGTAATCTCAAAAAACTAAAAAAAGGGCGAATCACTGGATCGACCGTAACTCCAACGTATGGAGGTTTTAGACGCGAGGAATTGGACACGGTGGCAGGTTCAGCCAGGCGCATCTTTTTGTGCGAGGGGGTTGCTCAGGGACGGCCCAAAAACAGTGTCAAGTGCACGCCAATGCGAAAACTAAAAAAAGGCAAAAAAAGGCGAATCACACATCAAAACAAAAAACCGACCACCTAATCCAACGTAAGGAGGTTTTAGACACCCAGAATTGGACACAGTGGCTAGTTCGGCCAGGCGCATCTTTTTGTGCGAAGGTGTTGTTCGGGGACGGTCAAGATCAGGCTCGCTTCGCTCGACACGAGCAATGGCCGCTCACCTGGCAGGAAAGTTTGAGAGGCACAAATCGATCTGATGGAAAGTCTATACCACCCCCATGTGCTGATCAACGAAATTCGAAAAAGTCTTTGGGTCAGGCTCCTCGTACACCTCCAATTTGCCCTCCTCGCTCAAGCAAAACTCGAGCGCTTCAACAAACGAAGCTTCCGAATCGCTGTTGTCGCTGCCCAACGAGATAAAGTGAACGTAATTGTGCTCGCCAAGCTCCTCCGCAATCTCTATTTGGTGGTTGTCCATCAGGTCGGTGTTGACCACAACCAGGATGCGCGTTTCTGGGTCTGCTCTAACTCTGGCAAGGCACTCCATTATGCTGCCAGCTCCACCATGGGTGACAATTAACTTGGCAGAATTCATGTCTGCCGAAAGGGAGGTTTTGAAGTCGTAGGTGGTTATTTTAGTGAATGGTATGTGGGTTGTGTGGGGGGGAGGAGGGGGCGGAATACCGTTGCCATGCTGCACGATGAGTTTGGTGAAGTTGTGGGTTTTCAGGAGTTTTAGGAATGCCGGCGAGTTTGTGTTGGCGACTAGGGTGGGGAAAGAAGTGGTCCCGACAGTCACGAAGCAACAGCAAGTATTCATATGATTTAGGAAATATATGATGTGAGATTCAAGATGAGATGGTTTCGAGGTTAATATTCTAATAAAACTCGAGCTATTTTTCCTGTCACCACACAATAAGTTACATAGTCACATAGTAATTATTTGTCTATGTCTGCTGTAGAATTCTTCACTCTCCGGCTCACGCCCTATATTCATGGTGATACAACGAAAACACGTTCACATTGGGTGTTCCCACCCAAGGGGCATGTGCTCAACCTCACGTCAGCGGTTCTTGTTCCCCTTCGAACCAAGTACGTGCCCCGGCAAACGAGCAGTAAGAAGGTCAAGAAGAACACTCAACCTTCCACCCCCTCCAACCCCAACAAGCACGACTACTTGCTCAAGGTAAAGGCAATGACAGCAACACTAAATTCCACAGCGACCTCCCCTCACTATTCCACCCAAACCCCGCTAGCCCCCGCGGACGGAAACGAATCGGACGATGAGTCGTCCATCGGGTCTCTGCCTCCGACATATGGGGAGGAGGAGAACTTGGAGGAGGGGGGCGAGGAGTACGAAGGTGCTGTTGAGATGGAAGGGTCCGACTCCGACTCTGACGTTTCGTCAGATGCGAGCACCCAGAACGACGATAAGGCCCTCACATCTGCCACCCTCGCAATTTTGAACAACGTCACGGACAGGAACGTCGCGCTGAATGCGGCGTTTGGAGATGACGACGAGGTTGGTTTTCGCGTTGAGAGGAGGCAGCTCAATGGCAGTGGCAACATAAACGAGGAGGAGGAGGATAAGATGGAGTTTGTCGTTGAGATTGCGGGGTTTTACCAGCCGATGTACCCCCCCTCGGCCGCCGCCGGGGCGGAGTACGAGTACGAGTACGAGTACGGGGATGATGAGGACGAGGAGGAGGAGGAGGAGGAGGAGGGGGCCGATAGGCGTTTTGCCGAATTCTCCCACATTTTTGATGCTGACGAGAACGACGCCTCGGACGACGACGACTCGGACGACGAGGATTTCGTTCCGACGTCTGACATGAGCCGCTACATAAAGAGAGGCGGCGATGATGGCGGTGTACTTGAGAGCTGCTCTGACAGTGACGCGGACATGGAGGCCGCGTTTGCTGCGGAGGAGCCAAACATGAGCGGGGAGGATGACGAGTCTGACGATGATGACTTTATGGATGAGAGCAGCAGTAGCGAGAGTGAGGAGGATGACAGCGAGTTTGAGGAACCAAGCGGGGAATCAAGTGACGAGGAGGAGGAGGGAGAGAAGGAAGTTTCGGTGCCCACACCTCCAACCCCGCCACCGGCAAACACGCCGAAGAAGAAGAGGGAGAGAGAGGAAATTAGCGAGGAAGCAACACCAGCTAAAGAGGGAACTAAAAAGAACAAAAGCAACAGCAACAACAACAAGAACAACAAGAGGAAGAAGAAAGCCAAAAAATGAAAACAAATTTTCTCTTTCTTATAACTTTTTCAACCTCTTTGACGTTTGTGGAGATGACGTTCACCGTGGCTGAGATGTTCTGTTGGCCCTGCAAGAGAATGCCTGAAGTGCGGCAGCATCTTGGGCTGCGGTGGTGCTTTTTTATTTTTATTTGTGCACGCATTGTATTGGGGTTTTTCAGCCATTTGAAGAGGAGAGTAATGTTTCTCTGTTTCTAGAAGGGAAAGTGGGTGCCGATGGATCATTCGAAGAGCAAGAAACACGAGGGAGTCGCTGTATACCTGACTATTGCAGGCAATAAGTCGAAGAAGTTCATAATTGTCGAATTTGAGCACTTCACGCACCAACTCGGCATCGTGCTCATTGATGAACTTGTGACAGTCTGCATACGATCGTGATTTGATCCAATCAAGCATCTCCTCCCTCCAATAAGCCACTGGTGCGTGCAAGCGGGCCATCCCCTTAAAACTCAACGAGCGAGCTTCCTCGGGAGTGAGGGAGAGCAAGCCGATGATCTCAGCACAGGCTCCACTCCTACGGGCAATGTCGAGAGGAGTTTCGCCTTTATTGTCTCGTGTGGCGAGGGCCTGTAGATTGTGGCAAATCGACTCCACACCCACCATGGCAAGAGTATGTGTGTGGGTCTGAGCTTTCAATGCCATCCAATGATGTGGCAGTCGTCCATGCTCATCGCTCTCCTTGTACTTTCTCGCGAGCAAATCTACGTCCCGCTCTGGGTCATGTATGGCATCTACCACCTTGGGCCAATCACGCTTCTTGAGCCACTTGTGGTGCTCATTGGAAGGCATAAGGATATGCTCGAAAAGAAGAGATGCGAGGAGTATAAATTTGCTGGGTTAAGCACTTAAGGTGTTAAGAATTGGGTCCGCATAAGGATATGCTCGAAAAGGAGAGACGCGAGGAGTATAAATTTGCTGGGTTGAGCACTTAAGGTGTTAAGGTGAGCTTTTTCAAGTTTATTTTAAAATTTTGGGAGGACCAGATATATCTAGTGAACCCGGTCACACCCCTTCCAGCCCTCCGCCCCACCCCGCCCCTCCCCCACAGCATAGCAGCGATGGCAACCATGCCAATCCAATCTCGCTCGATACGAGGCATACGGGAGGAGTTCAACAACGACAAAGAGAGGCGAATGATCATCCTCGGGGCCTTCACGCGCTTCGAGAAGGCGGTCCACAAGGCGAAGGGGAGTGAGGAGGAGAAGGTGAAGGCGGTCGTCGCTACGTACCCAAAAACTCCCATCGACGCGGGTGCGTTGCTGGCTGCGATGGCGAGGGGGGGGGGGTTGAAGGGGGGGGTGCTGTGGGAGGTGCTGAATTGGACGGTGGGGGAATGTGCCGTGATTGCTGCGGTCGAGGACTTCGTTATGAACAAGACTGACGATCTTACCTGTGACATCCGCGAAATGGCTGTCGCTGCAGAGACCTACGCAGAGGTGTGCGACGGGTGTAGAGCGATGGTGGACGATGTTATTGATCTTGGAATGGATGATGACGACGACGACGACGACTTTTATCAGGATGCGCATGTTAAACTTTTCGACCGCGTCCTGGGTAGAGCTACCGACACCATTGCGTATTCAGTATATTCCACGCTAGAGGGGGCAGGATCGGAAGACTTCTTTCGCGTCTGGAGTCTTGTGGAGGCGGAAGCCTATTGAAAGGAGAAGGATAAGTAGTAGGGAAGTAGTAGGGAAGTAAAGAGTTCAAAAAAGGGTGTCGACCTTGTGGAAGCTTTGGACCTATTCGGGGGGGGAGGATAACTCGCTGGCTCGTGCTGTGGAGTGCAAGGTGTTCAGCCGCTTGGGTTTGCAGGAGTTTTGTCTTCTTCTCGAGAGCTCCTCGGCCATGTATTTCTGAGCATTTTCAAGGTCCAAGTCGCTTCTTAATAACATCAGCCACTCGCGTGCGCCACTAATTTCTCCATCTTGATCTCCTGTGTTGCACCCACCCCACCTAAAAAATCAATTGGGATGAGGGCAAAAGCGTGCTGGGCGGCATGATTCGCTTGACCGTCACTTCCACAAATTGCCCACAAGTTCATCTCTCAGTTAGGACGACCATTCCTGCAGATTTTTTTTTCTATTTTTTATTGTCATTTTTTTCTCCCAGCACGCTAACGCAAAAAAAGAAAATTAATATTCTTCGGTTTACAGGGCGCACTACACAAGTGGACAGCACTACACAAAGCCTCTTAAAATTCTCTCGAAGTTTTGACAAGTGGACAGGCACTACACAAAGCCTCTTAAAATTCTCTCGAAGTTTTGAACAAACCATGCCAGGCCTTCCCCCTGTCTTAACCCAAGACAACGTTATAGACTATAGCTTCATGGAGGTGAAAGATCTGTCAGAACTGGTGCATGTCGCCGAAGACTCAGACGAAGACAACCAGCAAGTGGTTATAGCGGAGGTGAAGAAGATTCACAACATGAAGGCTCTTCGCATTTCCTCGAATGAGATTACCGACATCTCGACTCTCTTCAAGAATCTATCCCATGTTATGACATCCCCGGAACTGATCCGGTGGATTGATCTTTCCTATAATAAAATTGTCTCCTTCGGTGATTCCCTCAAGCCCTTCCATTCCCTCACGGTACTCTACATGCACGCCAACTCCATTTCAAAGTTCAGCGACATCAAACCGTTGAGGGAGCTGCCTTTCTTGACTAAATTGAGTTTGCACGGTAACACCATAGAATCCAAAAAGCACTACCGATCTTATATAATCCACACTTTTCCAAGACTCCACATGCTCGATTTCAGCTGTATAACGAAGCAAGATCGTACAGATTCGCAAACCTGGGCTCTTATTTTCCGGCGTAAGTTAAACAAAAAGAAGGAGGGCGAGGACATATAATTTTTTTTAACTATCATATTTTTCAAAATTGATCAAAATGTAGGCATTCCTAATGTACAAGCATACCACGCGGCATCTACATCCGAAAAAATGTCAGATGCTCAGGGGGGACAATGTGAAGGACATCGTTGAGTAGAAGAAAGGCAGGGACGGCAACAAAAGGTACCGCCCACCAAGACAGCCCCGCGCCTTCATTGGCCTTGTAATCCTTATCGACGAACCCGCTTTTTTTCACATCAGGATCTTCAAAAGAATTCATGCCTGTGGGTCTAGGAAGTTCATCGCTAACCGACTCGCCATCGTCGACTGACTTGCCATCGTCGACTGACTTGCCATCGTCGACTGACTTGCCGTAGAGAATTCGATTGGCCCGAGTGCTCATTCGTACCACGTGAGTGGGAGTGGGGTAAAAAGCTTCAATTTGGGAGCACAACAAGATTAACAAAAAACATTGTCGTATTAGATGCAGCATCCCAGAGTGGTGCTGGAGGGGGATTTGGAGATGATGTAGGTCGCGAACAGTATTTGGGTAATATAAAGTGACGTGTACGTCTGATATCTTCCTTCCTTTTTCTCTTCTTCAACACTCACACACTTCATGGAAAATCCCTACATTTTTCACGTTTAAAAAATTTGTACGATTGTACCAAACAATTGCTTCGAGCTGACTCTCTCACTCACAAAA
This sequence comes from Parmales sp. scaly parma, assembly GCA_030267985.1. Lineage (NCBI taxonomy): Eukaryota > Bolidophyceae > Parmales > Parmales sp. scaly parma. Next base: position 31,066 of record BRYC01000203.1, on the reverse strand, counting down.
TGGGAGATACGCTGTGCGACCACGATCCGTCAATCCCAGATCCCAAACTCGTTCAGTTTGAGGCTATTTTCTCTTCCAAGCTGAGCAAATCCGAGGCTTCCAGGCTCTGGGCCCAAGCCACCTCCCTAGACGACGCAGTTGACCTGGCTCTCAAGCATTTGCAAGACTCTGGCGTAGACAAGACTCCATTAAACACCCCCCCACGGTCCCGGGACCGATCTCCTCCTCCCTTTTCGCAGAACTCCTCCGCCTCTTTCCTCCCTTTCTCCTCTCCGCTTGGGAGACGGCTCTCAATAGACCCCATCCTCACCTACAACCCCTCCATCACCCCTCCCCCCCAACCCAAGCTCCACGTCCCGAAAAACCTCCCGGACGATTTCCTCCGCATTCCCACCTCCCACGCGATCAAAATCAACCTCTCACCACGAACATCATCATCATCATCAAACACCACCCCCAACTTCACCTGGCTAAAGATTTCCGACGCCGACGCTAAGGTTCGTTCCCAGCACAGTTCCAACTCCAACTCCAACTCCAACTCCAACTCCAACTCCAACTCCAACTCCAACTCCCCATCCACAATCCACGAAAATACTAGCTACAACCATTTCATCTCTGTCCTCCACCGCGACCCCGTGAACCCTTCGTCCGGGCTGGGGATGACCGTCCGGGAGCACAAGGGTTCGTTGTTCGTCCACGCGCTGAACTCGCTTGCTTCGTCGACGTCTTCGGCCGAGGTGGGGGACTTAATTCGGGGGGTTGGGACGACGGCCTTCTTGGGTGGGAAGAGGCTCACGAATACCGAGGAGGAGGGGACGGCGAGCGAGGTGCTAAAAGCTGCAGTTTTGGCGATTGTTAGTACTCCCGATCCAGTGTTGCTTCATTTGAGTAGGTTGGTAGAGGGGGAAGTAGAAGAGGATGAGTCAAAAAATCTCCCTCTCCCGCTCCCACTCCCGCTCCCACTCCCACTCCCACTCCCACTCCCACCCGTCGTTTCACCTCTCAACATCTCCATCCACCCAATGGCCACAGCCCTCGCCTCTAAGCAAATAGTTGCCCACGGCTCGGGGGAAATAATAGTCACCAAGTTCCTCAAACAGTACACGTTCCGGGCAAGGCTCTGGGAAGCCTCAGGGGGACGGTACTTGAAGGTGGGGGTCAACACGAGCATTAGGCCTGATGGGAGCGTTGTAAATAACGGTGGTGGCGCAGGCGAAAGCAAGTTTGGGAAAGTTGGAGATTTTAAGAAGGTGGTTGCGATAAATGCGGGTGCGGGGGGGGACAATTTTGTCACGCAGACAGCTGACAGCGATAGTGACAGCGACAATGACAACGAAACAAACAACAAAACCAACAACGACAACGACAACGACCCGGCAATATGCGTCTACAAGGTCCGCAAGCACTTGTGCATTCGGATAATCGGAACGGTCAACGACAACAACAACGATCAAGTCACGTACAAAGTATGGACCTTCGATGTGGCTCGCGGGGAGGAATGGACGACAACGAGCCCGAAGAGCTTCTTGGACTTTCAGAAGCTTCGGGTGGCGTTGGGGAAGCTGCGGCCTAGCATCGGTCAAATCCAGTTTCCGAAGGTGAGCGAGTTAAATTTCATTCCGTCGAGCCGAAGCGAAGCGAGCTAGTCACTGGACATGGCGTGTTTTTGGACCGTCCCTGAACAACCCCCTCGCACAAAAAGATGCGCCTGGCCGAACCCGCCACCGTGTCCAATTCTGAGCGTCAAAAACCTCCATACGTTGGAATTACGGCCGATTTAGTGGTTCGCCTTTTTTTTGTCTCCGCTGGCCGCTCGACTAACTTGCTCGCTCGGCGCAGGATTCCTTCTTTTCAATTTCCGACGTCCTCAATGGATCGAACATATCCGGGGAAGCTCGACGCTCAATGCTCGAGAAGTTCCTTCGCAAGGTCTCCTCCCTCCTGTTCACTTCAAACCTCCACCCCAACTCCTACGAAATCGCGTTAGAATTGCAGCGATTTCTCGATGCCAATCCCACCGGGACGATTTCTCCCGAAAAAACTACCAAATCGAAGACTGAAATATTCACGAAAGCCATTCAGTGCTACTGCGCCAGAATCTTTCTCCTACCCCAATTAGATTCGTTAATTGTGCAATTCATAGAAAACTGCAGGGCCAACTCGCCCACAAATGCCCAGCTCATCGCCATGGTCAACGCCAAGGGCCACGAGGAGCTAAAGCGAAGCGCGGAACAGGTGAGCGAGCGAAGCCGCGAAAAGGCTACGGTCGATCCAGTGATTCGCCTTTTTTTGAGTTTTTTTGAGTTCTCACATTGGCGGTGCCATGCCTCTGATCTTGACCGTCCCTGAACAATCGCTTTTCGCAAAAAGATGCGCCTGGCCGAACCTGCCGCCGTGTTCAATTCTGCGCGTCTAAAACCTCCATACGTTGGAGTTACGGTCGATACAGTGATTCACCTTTTTTTGAGTTTTTTTGAGTTCTCACATTGGCGGTGCCATGCCTCTGATCTTGACCGTCCCTGAACTATCTCTTTTCGCAAAAGATGCGCCTGTCCGAACCTGCCGCCGTGTTCAATTCTGAGCGTCTAAAACCTCCATACGTTGGAAGTTACGGTCGATACAGTGATTCGCCCTTTTTTGAGTTTTTTTCGCTCCAATGGCTACATCCACATCCACATCCACATCCACATCCACATCCGCATCCACATCCACATTCACATTCACATCCACAAATTCTACTAACCCACTCAATTAGCAACTCAGCGCCGTCCGGAGCTTTCTGGAAAAACTCGAAAATTTAATTTTGAACGGCTGCGAATCCGACATTGTTTCAATCGCCGAATTTTACGAAATTGACACCGATAAAACCGACTTCAGTGTAACCGAAAACAACTACGTTCGAACGGCCATCAGAACACAAATCGAAGTGGAAGTCTATGTTCCGCTCCGCTCCCTATTGTCCAAGGCAATCGTCAACGGTTGGCGATTCGAGGACGTAATCGTTGGCAACAAGATGAAGTCGCTTCGGGAGGGGGAAGGCAAACACCAAAGCTTCTATAAGATTGGACCGAATTTGGTTAGCTCGAGCGGGTGGAAGAGCGCGTGCGCAATACTGGCCGTCGGGAGCCGGCGAACCTTGCCTTGCGAGAAGTTGGAGGTGAGCGAGCGAAGCGAGCGAGCTTTGAGGAAGACGAGTACACGAGCCACTATGAAACTAACATTATCCCTCCCAATTCGTTTGGCTCGCTCGCCTCCCCCCTGCTCCATTAAAAATGAAAAATGCACCTCGCTTCGCTTGGTGCAGGCGATTCTGAGTTGCGCGGCGGAGATTTTCCGGCTAAACAAGGTCGAGAGGGGGGACGAGGGGGAGGCGAGCGAAACCCACCTTGGGGCGGACGATTTTCTGCCGATCTTCATCTACGTCGTCGTGCACAGCAACATTGACCGGCCGCTGAGTTTGCTGAGTTTGCTCGATAACATTTGCAACAGCATTTCCAAGCAGGGAGAGGCTGGTTATTACCTAGCAACTTTCGAGGCGGCCTGTACGCATTTGAAAATGATGGTTGAAGAGGAGAAGGAGAAAGAGTTTAATTTGGAGGAGGCCGAGGAGAAGGCTAAGGAGAAGGACCCAATTCAAATGCCTCTTGGACTAGAATTTGAGCCAGCTGAAGAGAATCAAAACGCTAGCATACAAACTGTCACCGAGAATTTGGGCAGTGTTCTCCAACAATCAGGATTTTTGGCATAGTAGATTTTTTAAACAAAAAAATCATGTATATTATTTCTTCACCAACGCACGAAACCCCCCCCACCCTTCAGGCGCAACAAAGTCATGGTTCGCCATGAACTCGATCAGCGTCTTGCTCGGTGTGTCAACCCACTCCGCCCTCAGCTTTCCGCTCCCCGCTCCGCCCCCCACATCCTCAAAGTCCCAACCCTGCTTCGAGCAGCAATCAACCATTTCGGCGCTGGCCATTTCCAGCAACCTTGCGCTCTCCACCCAGTCTTCACCGCTCACGTACAGGTCGAACCCCTGCTTGAACAGGCCCGAGAAAACCTTCCCCGCCGCGTGGCGCCTCATGTCGGTCAGGTCATCGTCAGTGTCCCAGAATGTCGAGTCGTAGGCCGCCGAGAGTTTGTTCCACGCATCATTGGTCTTCGCGTTAAGAAACGAGTTGGACGTCTGACGAGCGTCGAACGTGAAGATCGGTTGGGTGATCCCGGATCCCTTGAACGTCACGTTGTCAATATGACGAAATTTTGGCTTGACCGTACCGCTCAGCAAGTTGTAGAACGAATCGTTCACCAAAAGCTTGACGCCGTACTGGGGACACGCCGAGCACATCCTCGCTGCGATATTCACGTGCGGGCTCAAGTAAGTTGCGTCCACCTTGAACACGCTGCCAACCGCCCCCTCCATGGCCCATCCGGCGCTCAGCCCAAAATTGATGTCCAAGTCCCACTCTCCAACACCCGCCCCGAGCCGAAAGTCGCTCTTCCACTTTTTCAAGTTTCTGTCCCTCTGAACCTGCGCGAAAGTTTTCAGCAGCCCCAAAACAGCCCGCTCGCTGAACTCGTTGATGCCCGGGAGACGGCTCAAGTCGAAGTTGTCGTCCTGATTTGACTGGCTTGTGCTGGCTGTTATTAGGTTGGCCGCGGGCGAAGTGCTCCGCTTCGATGGGCGCTCGTCTCGGCTGTCCTGACTGCTGATGTCGCTGATGATTGAGGAGAAGCTGCGCCGAGCGAAGCGAGGTGCATTTTTAATGGAGCAGGGGGAGGCGAGCGAGTCAAAGGAATTGAGAGGGAGTGGGTTAGTTTAGTAGTGGATGTAGCCATTATGTCTGTAGCCTTTTTCGCAGGATTCATCGCGAGTATTCTCGTCTTCATCAAGGCTCGTTCGCTTCGCTTCGCTTCGCTTCGCTTCGCTCACCTCTCCCTCTTGCGGGCAGCACCCCTCCCCCCCCCACCCCCCCCCCCCTCTTCGTCGTCTTCCCTGCTAGCACTGAAGACGACCTTCGCCGCCCGCGCTTGGTCCGCCAGCACACTGGCCGTTTCTCCGATTCGCCAAACGAGCAAAAAGGAAGCCCCCAGGTTCTTGTTGCACTGGCCAGAATTTCCGAGCCCCCAGCGGAACACTTCGTTGTGAAGTATATGGGCGACGTCGTTGATGATCGCGGTAACGTCGTCTTCCAGGCTGACCACCAGGAAGTCGAACGCCTTAATTGTCGCGAAGCCAAAAATGGCTTGGATCTTCTTCCCGTCGATCATCGGATCAAATGTCGTGTTGGAAATGTTCTGCGCCGAGCGAAGCGAGGCGCATTTTTAATGGATCAGGGGGGAGGCGAGCGAGCCAAACGAATTGAGATCATAATGTTAGTTTCGTAGTGGCTGGTATTCTCGTCATCAACAAGGCTCGCTCGCTTCGCTAGCTCACCTTGGTTATGATTCCGGCGCCCGCAACACCCCAGCACTTGCGCAGGAGATCTGTGATCTTTCCCATGGCCTTCGTGAGCTACGCATATAATAATGTTAGTTTCAGATAGCTCGTAGTGGATGTAGCCATATTCATTCGCCCACCTGCTTCGTCTCCGACTCGCCTTCCACATCGACCATGTCGTCCGTGAGCTTCGCAACGTCAACCCGCGACAGCGGATTCTGACTGTAGGCGAAGGCAATCTGCATGAGCTTCTTCAACGGGAGCAAGCAAAACTGCTTGGTGTCAAGCATCATCAGTTTCAGGCAGATGATCAGCGAAAACAGAATCACCAAGCGCACGCACAGGTCGTCGAACGCCAGCTCCGCGTTGAAGGACCGGTAGTTGAACACAATGGTGCTGACAAAAACTTCCCCCGCCAGGGTTAGCGGATCGCTCTCGTACTTGGCAAGACTGAGGGGGAAGTTCGAGTCGAGGGAATTAATCGTGGAGCCGAGGGAGACGACGCTACCGTCGTCATTGTTCTGGAAATCGCAGCGGACGGGCATGAAACCCGCGTAGAACACAAACGGGGTGTCGGTGTCCGCAATGAAGAAGGAGAGGAACTTCCCGGGTTTCTGGTTGAGGCCCCAAGCCCTTAACCACGCCTTGTAGTTAACCTGCATCTCGTCGCACTCGCTCTCCAAGGGGTACTGCGCATTCAACCCGTTCAGCTGATTACTTGCGAACGACCCCTCACTGTCATACCCATTGATGCTTGGGCTCCTCACGACCATCGGAGTCACCAAACTGAAGAAGAGAAAAATCCCAACCAGTATGTTGAAATAGTTGTTCACCACCAACGAGTTCCTCAGCTTCCTCACGTTTGTGGACCTCTTCAATTCTGCCATGTACTTCTCCTTCTTTTCAATTTCAAGTTGCTTTGCGGAGAGTTTGGGGTCGGGGGAGGATTGCTTGGACACGGACCTGCGCCGAGCGAGTGAAGAATTGGTTTGGCGTGAAATTTTTTGAACTTTTTTCTTTTTCACTTTTTTCAAGCGCTCCTCACCTGTCATCGGTCGAGGTGGAACCCTCCCTGATAAGCGAGACTAACGAATCGCTCTTTTTGGGCTTGCCGTGGAACCGAGAGAAGCGCCCTCCTTTCTCATTGGCAGTTCGGTCGGTGCTGCGAGCGAAGCGAAGCGCATTGTGTGGGTTTGGGTTTAGTTTATGTAGTAGATATGTTATGTCCATCTACAAAGCTCACTCACCCGTCGTTATGGGATTCTTGTAAGGTGTGGAACGCGCTCGATTCGTCGGTCTCGGACAGTTTGAGCATCTGATCGAGGTCGGTGGAATCCAACTTCTTAGTAATCATAATGTTTCTGTACCGGCGGGCAACACCAACAACGCGAAGGTGCGCCAAGGCCAATACGATCCAACCACGGATTCGAGTTATCTGGGTGATGCCGCAGATGTTGTTGGTGTCCAACAGCGCCCCTTGCAAGGTGAACTTCTCGTGGGTGTCCCCCCCCCCAATCTCGGCCTCCGGGTCGAGCAAGTTGGCTAGCTGAAGAGCTGCAAAAAACAGCGCTGCACCGAGCGAAGAAGGTGCGAAGTAAATTGAGAGGGTTAGACTAGTGTAGCAGTGGACTCGCATATATTTCTCGTCTTCCTCAACCCCCCCCCCGCTCCGCTCGCTCACCTACGCTCTCGATGAACAGCGACGAGTTGGTGATGTACCTCGCGTTAACAACTTCGAAGGCCTTGTCGGTTCTCATCATCTTGGAGTAGTTCTTGGGACGGATGAACCACTCCATGACGAGATCAAGACTGAGGATCGAGATCGCAATGGCCATGCACACGCCGAAAAAGAAGTCGTATGATTGCGGAATGAACATGAGCCGGAGCGGTCCGAACAAGTACACGAACAAGTTGCAAAAAATGAAGAGCTGCGTGAGCGTGATGGTCATGTTAAACTGAAACGGCCTGAAACCGTAAAGGATCTTGCGGGAGGCTAATTGGGCAGCCTGGAGGGACGACACGAGAAACCTATTTATCTTGCCGTTTTTGAGCAACTTGTCGTCAATGTCATTCAAACCGCCGCCCCCGCGGTAGAACTCAGAACGGGGGAGAAGCTCCAGGTGGGACTTTGCCGAGCGGAGAATTGAGAGGGAGACGGGGTCGTAGGAAGGTTGGGGGGGTGGAAGATTTTTGAAAAGCTTCAGGTCGCAGAAAAATACATTCTTGACCGTTTTGCATGTTTCGCACGATTGGACGGTTGCGTAGGGGACAACGCCCTCGTAATGGATAGAGGTAATCGATACTAGGGTTCGGTTGAAAGGAGGCAGGTTTTTGGAAGCCGAGGAGGAGAAGGGGAAGGAGAAGGGGAAGGAGCAACGGGCCTGCTTGGCAACTCTGCCATGCACGTTCATTGGATGTTTGAACTTGGGTCGCTTGGAAGTGAGGTCTTTCTCCGAGATTAAGAGAAGACCATAATAACCAATTTTCGGCGTCACAGATGATTGCCTGGAGTTGGCAGTGGACCTGGAGCTGGAAGGAGAAGAAGGAGAATTCGCTGTAATCTCTGTAACGTTTCGGCGTTTGAGCATCCAAGTGGAGGGGGGGGAGGGAGTGACGCGGTGGAGCTAAAAGGTGGCTGCGGGCAGATTTGATCAGCTAACACAAAATGCGTGACGAACGTGCGAACCCGAAATCATTTTTTAAACAAAGTGTCAAACACATTTCCATAAACCATAAGGACAAGAAATGAAATCCTCTCCTTCAGCTCCCCTGTACCTCTTCGGATATGGATCTTTGATGTTCAAACCCCCTTCACTCCCTCCCAATCCTCTCAACCCACAAACCCTGAACAAATACCACGGTTTTCTCAAGGGTTTCTCTCGAAGTTGGTCGCAGCTTTCAACCGACCATCGCGGCACCCCCCAAGCGCCCGGTGTTGTCGTCAACCTCGTTGACGACTCCAGCCCGGAGCTCGCGGGCTGGGAAGCCTGGTGGTCTGGCGACGAAACCAAAAGTAAAAGCAAAAGTAAAAGGAAAAGCGGTGGTGACGGATGCTTCGGCTGCGTATACGTCATCCCAGCGAACATTTCCAAAGGGCTAATAGCCGACCTGGACTTTCGCGAGAAGGGTGGGTATGTGCGCGTAGCCGGCGTTGTTACTGTTTTAGACTTTGTTGGTGAGGATGGGATCGAAACGACGAAGGAGGTTGAGGTAGTTTTGTACAGAGGCGTAATCCCCCCCCCCCCTCCACACTCAAACCCACATAATTGTTCAAAATCTTCTTTCTCACCTACTTTCTTCCTCAACAAGGAAACCCTCACCCCCCAAACAATAGCAACCTCAATTGGCCCCTCGGGCAGGAACACGGAGTACCTCTTCAACATCGCCTCCTACGTAGAAAAATGGTGGACCGAGCGTCGGAAATTACACCCCGGCGCTCGTGGGGGATTGGACGCCCACACGAAGGAGCTGGTCAAAGCTGTCGAGGACATCTCCGGTCGAGGAGGCGAAGATAAAATCTTGTTTTTTGAGGGGTGCGGGGACAACGATAATGGACAACTTTCTCTCGGACAAAACAACGAGATTAAGACTAATTCTAAGACTAAGACTAAGACCATTAACTACCTGCGCCCATCTTCGTACAGGAGTGGCGACGGTGGCGGCGAGCTTAAAGTCGCTGCCGGCGGCGGAACCACAACAATACTGAACGTTCGTTCAGGTTCGTTCCACACGTTTGGAGGGCAAGGGCAAGGGCAAGGGCAAGGGCAAGGGCAAGGGCAAGGGCAAGGGCAAGGGCAAGGGCAAGGGCAAGGGCAAGGGCAAGGGCAAGGGGACTGTACATTCTGGGGAAGTGAATTTGCTTGGAATAAATTCGACGTCGGGGGCGGGGGCTGGAGCAGGCGTCTGTTCGCCGCGTCCTGCTCAGCTGAAAACACTTTCAAGGTCATTTGCTTGGACACCGAGTCGGGGGAAGCGAATGCTGTCTGCTCGGACGAGCACGAGGCGTTCTGCGCCTACGATCGGAACGAGGTCGAATTCTCGGTCGTTCTCGGCCCGAACTCCTCCGGGGTATTTCACGATATTTGGGCCGTGAATGTCCGAAGAAAAAACGACGGCGAGTTTTTAGGTGGGGTCGTCATGACAAACAGCGGAGAAAGAGGGAGGGAGAGGCGAACGATCGCAGTTGACGCCGGCGACGGACCGATCGTTGCTGTCACCGCGCTGCACAAATCGTCGGGGTTTTTCACGGATAGGGGCGGGTGGACATTTGGAGCGAAGGGGAGGAAGTGGGGAGAGCTGGGCAGGGAGAAGGAGGGGGAGAGGGATGGCATAGGCAGAATCGAAAACTTCCCGCCCGAAGGAACAACCATCAAGAAGGTCGCGTGCGGGTGGGGAAATTACGTCGTCGGAGTCGTAGACAAAGATTTGGGTGGTTTGGGGGGAGAGCTGGGGGAGAGATATTTGAGGCTGTTTGGATGGGGGAGGAACGACAGGAACCAACTCGGAAACTCGTCGGAGGAGGCCAGGGTGGAGAGACCCATCGAGCTAACATTCGGGGGAAGGTTCGAAAATATGAATATTGAGAATTTCGGCGTTTTGGCGGAGAGCATCGTTGTCGTTGCTGTATCCGAGAGTAAGGCGAAGGTTGGGGGGGGGAACGCAATAGACGAATGGAGACATTCTATCCCGCCGAGGCAGCTTGTTTTCGCGGCTGGATGGGGGGACCACGGGAACTGCGGGGGGGAGAAGGAGGGGAGGGCGAACTTGAGGTTAGTTGGAGGAGTTGGCGATGACGGGGGGGAGGTGTCGGGGGAAGGTGAAGGAGGGGAGGAGAGGAACTGGGAGGGGAGTCAAAGGAGGAGGTACGACAACATTGCGGCGGGGGGGGCTCATTTCATTAGATATTAAAATTTTTGTTAAGTTTTAGGAAAGTTTAATTTTGATTTTGGGTTTCCATCTGGTCGGGGTGATTTGGACTGGGAGGTGGGCTGGGGAGAGGAAGGAGAGGATGACGGAGGCTACGTCGTAGCCGCCATTGTACACGCACTCGCCGAGTAGTCTAATGGTGTGGGCGTAGGTTGGAGTCCGCCGGGAGTGTTTGGGTAAGGACACGTAGTCTCGCTTGTAGACGATGTGGAGAATGAGGTTTAGAATGGGGGTGAGGGCTGTGAGGTGGTACTCTCGGCAGGGGGTGATTCTAACCGTGCTGTCGTCGTTGGCCGAAACAATGTAGTTGGAATCGGCCGTGATGGTGAGATGGTTGGTGTAGGATTCCTGCTCGAACGTGTGCTTGAGCTCGAAAGTCTCAGCATCCCAGATCTTCATCGTATTGTCTAGACCGGCACTCACAAGAACACGCCCGTTGGGGGAGTATGAGACGCTAAGGACGTATTCGGTGTGAGCCTGGTCGATGCTCTTCACCAAGCTTCCATCGGCAGGGTTCCAAAATTTGATGGATCTATCGTTACTTCCCGAGCAAAGGAGTTTGCAGTCGGGAGAGAACGAGAGGGACCTGACGAAGCTGGTGTGGCCCTCCAACGTGTGCGCTAAGATGGCACTTCCCTCGTTGAAGCTGTAGGTCTTGATGGACTTGTCGCCACCTCCAGTAGCCAGCTGCTTGCCGTCGGGGGAGAAGCACTCTGCATTAATCCAATCCGTGTGATCCTCTAGCACTTGCACTCTCGCCCACTCGCCACCCTCCCCCGGCTCCGACCAAATCATCACCTTCCCATCACCTCCACCAGAAGCAAAGTGGGAGCCTGATGGAGAGACGGTGACACACAAAACAGGACCATCGTGTACAAAGGTCTGGACCAACTCGAGGGAAGGGCTGAATACCTTCAAGCCATTACCCCCAGAACCATCATAGCCACAAGCCACAAGTGAGCCATCCAGAAGATAGCAAAGACCATAGACACCATAGGCAAAAACATAGTCAGCTCGATATTCTACCTTGTTGGAGCTGGTCGAGTGGATGATGATTGACCTGCTCCCACTACCCGATGCCACATGACCGTTACTCCCCAACGCCACGCAATTTACAGCACCATTATGCCCGTGGAGGAGCTGTTCGTCCATCTTCACAGACTAAATTGAGATGGGGGGAGGTGAAATTATAAGGTATTTCTGACTAGTGGGACAAACTAGGGGTCTAAGAAGTCTTGTGTTTATTTATAGAGTAGTGACGGCAATAAATAGGAGACCTGTATCAATTTTGAAATGTATACACTAAGCGACATTTTCAAGTGTTGTGTTCAACGTTAAATCCTTTTCCTTTCAACAGTGTTCAACGTAGATTCTCCTTTCTCCTTTAATTTCCATACTCGCAATCTCCGCCATAAACGAACGATTGACAGCAAATAAAATATCCCTCCATGTTTGCTCTTGCCGGAACACATTACAACAACGGCTCTTACTCGGCAGCAGGTCAATTATTATCAACTTCTCCCTCCCTCCCACTCATGTCGACAGCCTCCGACAACCCAATCCTAACCTCGACAACTCGAACTTTGTCGTCCCACGCTATTCATTGCGACGTAGCTCTGTGCAAGCTCCGAGCGCTGTCCGCCAAATTTGAATCTACCAATGCCCCTGCAGCCTCAGCCTCGATCCAGTCTGCTGCCGAAGTGGCTCTCCGCTGCTACGGCGAATATCGTGACGAGCTTAGAAGTGTTGTCCAGACAATTCATTTCAGTAGCAACAGCAACATCAACATCAACAGCAACAATGAAAGCGCCACAACATCTATTTTCGGTGGCTTCATAACACCCGAGGCTTACACCTCCCACCACAGCCGATGCGCAACTTGCGCAACCTGCCCATCTTTAGCGATAGCAGCGCTGGCTGCCGGAATTTCCGAGTGCTGGGTCAGTCTCGGTTTTTCCTCCTCCCCCTCCTCTTCCTCTTCCTCCTCCTCCTCCTCCCCTCCCACTTCCCAGCTAAACGATGCGATGGGCGAGTACCTCAACATAGCGCACGGCTGCTACGACATATTCTTCACGTGCGGATGTTCCTGCTCCACCCAAACCCGCACCGAAACTACAAATTTTTTACCAAATGCCCTAACCTCCCAAACTCCCAACGAAAAGATCCACCTCCTAAAGTCTTGGTTCTCCCCTGCGAACTTTCCCAACTCGGACGGTCCGACCCTCGGCCTCGAAACTTTAGCTCGGTTCGCGAGCGCCTGGACGATTTCCGGCTGCTGCTACGTTGCGTCCTCGAAAATTGAGGCCAGCGACGGCGCGACGATCGTGCCCGTGGTCGAGAACGCCGTTGACAACGCTAGCATGCTGCGGCAGATCGTCCTCGGCGGCGCAGAAGCAGCAGTAGAAGCAGCGCCAACAGCCCACCCCCTCCTAGCCTCACTCTTCTCCTCATCCCCATCTCACATTTCTTCCCTCTCTCCAGTCCGGGCCGGAGTCCTCACCCTCCTCCAAAACCCCTCCTCCACCTCCTCCTCCACCTCCGCCGCGCTGCAGCACTTCAGGGCCGGCCTCGACAAAAACCCAAACAACTTTGCAGCCCTGTATAACATCTCGAGAGTCGTGTGTCGGCTCGCGGAGGAGGAGGAGGGTTGGGCTGGAGGGAGGGAGTTAGGGCAGGTTGCCGTAGAGCTTGTGTTGAGTTTGCTCGACGACGAGAAAGGTGGCGCCACCGCCACCGCCACCGCCACCGCCAGTACTGATGATCCGTTTGTGACTCTTCAGATCACCCCTCCCTCTCCCTCTCCCTCTCCCTCTCACTCGAACGACGGCTTCGCAGTGGCGATCTCTTCAAATACAATCTACTCCTCGACCACCAGCAACAGCAACATCACAAGCCGCTCCCACCTACTTTCCCTCCTCAGCGTGAGCTCTCCACCCCCCAGCGTCCTCAGCGGCGACTACCCCGTTGCCGTTGCCGCCTGCGAGGAGCTTGGGAAGCTTCCCTGTGCCGCGACCGCGAGACAAATAATGGTTCGGGTGAGTGAGGTCTACAGCCTGCTGCAGATGGGGCGGGCGACGGTCGGGCTGAGGAGGGGGGAGGAGCTAAGGCGAAAGGAGGGCGACGAAACTTCTTGCGGTGCGGCCTCTTCCCTCGCGCACTCTGTGTACAGGGCCGACAGCCTCCTTTGCGCCGAGTTGGTCACTCCCGCCTCCGTGACTGAGATGAAAGCTCTCCTCCTCTCCTCCTCCGCAACCCCCCCCCTGGCCACCGTACTCACAAACAACTTGGGAGTTGTAAGCGTAATGGAGAGCGATTTGGCAGAGGGGATCAACAAATTTCGGGAGGCAGCAGCAGCAGCAGCAGCAGCAGCAGCAGCAGCAGCAACTGCATCAACAAAATACAAAGCGGTGGCCGTATTTAATCTAGCACTTGCCCTCCTCCTCACGGAACACCACCAACACAACAACAACAAACAAAATACCACAAAATCAAGCTCCACAACGTCCGCGACCCTAGCCCTCCAAGCCGCGCGGCAAAACGCTTCCTCCAAGCTCGTCAGCCCAACCCAACTCCAGGCCGTTGGTGTTTGGCTGGAGCTCCGAGGTTGGGACAAGCTGAGCTTGGAGGAGGCTAGGAACGTGCTCAACAGGGCGACGGACTGCGTAGTCATTGGGAGTAGCGCGGCAAATATCAGTAGAGTAAGATTGGGGGGGGGGCAGCACGTTTATGTCAAGGGAGGAGGGGGTGAATTTGGGGATTCAAATTCGGGCACGATGGATTTAGTCGAGCTAAATCCCCAGCAGCGAAGCTTAATGGACGTGGTTATTTTGACGCTTGCTGTCAAGAATTTGGCGCTGTTGGAGAAGAAGAATGAGCTCAAAAGGAAGAGGGAAGGGGGGGGGGGGCTCGGGTTCTGGGGGGTCGAGGTTCCCAAGTTGTTGCCGAAAAAGTAAATAAAAAGTTGTAGTTTAGTCGTCGGAATTTAAAGTTTCTCACTTGGTGGCGTGTCGTCCGCTTATGGCCGCGCTCTGCGGCCGCGTCCGCGAGCTTTGCTGTCTCTTCTCGCCGCCGGCGCCTATTGTGACGCTGGCTTTTTTGGCGAACAATTTGTTTTTTTGCGTTCTTCTCTGCAAGCTCTCGTAGGCGATTCTTAGGTCGTTGAGCTTCAAGCTCTGCTCCCTGAGCTGCCCCTTGGACGCGGACCGAGCGTCCTCCAGCTGTTTCACGTACGAGGCGTCGAGAGCTGTGATATCCGAGCGAAAAATTATATTATATTAGATTTTGGATTCCACAAAGTGAGCGTAATTCGCGAAAAGCTTACCTTCGGTTCGGATCACCTCGTTCATAATTTCCGAACGCAGCTTCTCCTTCAGGGATGTCCGAGCATACGTTCGCAGATTTTGGATGGTTGCTTTAAGATCCTCAACGTCAAACTCCTCGATGTCCGTGTTCATGATCGCATCAATGTTCTCCTTCTCCTCAACCTCCTCCTCTTCGTCGTTGTTGTTCAAGTTCTTGTGGCTCCGTGTGGTTTCGCTGTCCTCCTCGTGGACGCGCTCCCGCACGGGCGGATATCTGTTCCAGATATCGTCACTCTGTATAATGTTGTTGTTGTTGCTTTGTGTCGATCTCAATCTCGGCGCTGTGGAAGGCCGAACACTGTTCGATTTTCTCAAAGCACTCCCCGCCCCTCCCTGTAAGTAGAGCTGTGTCTCCGGACCCTTAATTGCCTTCATGGTTAGGTTCGCGCGGTCCCTAATTGTCCTTTCGTGCTGATCGTCCTCCTCCCTCTTGTTGGCCAACCTCAATGTGTGCTTCAAAAGCTTCTCGTTTTCCAACAAATCGGTCGCAGGAAAGTGGGAACGGGGAATAACAGGAATGACGGTGCCCGACCGGGTGGTTTTCATTTTGTAGCTCGCCGAGTGGACACCATCCACAATGTTCTTCAACGAGGAGGAGTAGTCGTGAAGCTCGAGCATTTCTTTTTCGTACGACGACAGTAGCTCGTTACGCTTCGTGCGATACTTGTTGAAGTCGGCCACGAACAATTCCGCCTCTTTGGATTTCTTATTCAGCCAGAAGTCGTACTGCTGCTTAAGGTTTTGAATTTCGACTGCTCCGAGCGATGCGAGGCGCATTTTAAACGAAGGTTGAGAGCAAGCAGTAAGCGAGCAAAAAAAAAAAAAAAACAGTTGAGTAGGTTAGTTCAGTAGTGGAAGTAGCCATGTATAGCAATTTCGCACGGGCGAGCAGCGAGCAAAGCGAGCTAGTCGCAACTAGTGCATGGTGTTGCTGGCTAGCTGACACAACTAGTGTATAGCGTTGCTTGCTAGCTTCGCTCTCTCACCTGTTCTCCCAAACTCAAACCGAGCCAGCTCCTTGTCGTACTTTTGACGCTCATCCGATGTGATTTTTTTCTGCGCCGAGCGAGCCAAAAATTGAGAAATAATGTTAGTTTGGTAGTAGTGGCTCGTATATATTTCTCGTCTTCATAAAGGCTCGATCGCAGCATTTCGCTCACCTGCAATTTCTTCGTGTCCTGCAGCAATTCGCTGTTCACCTTCAGCACTGACGGCACGTTCTGAATGAACTCGTGCTGCTGAATGAGAATCTTTTGATTGTGGGTCAACAGCTCCTGAATCTGATTCCCGTGGGTCTCCTTCATGACCCTGGTCAAATCCTCCAACTTTTTCGACTTTTCATTCAAATCAGTTGCGAGAGTTTGCTGAGCGCGGCGCATGTGGTTGACGACCTGCGCGTGGGAGTTTTGGGTTTCTTGGAACTGGTTCTGCATCTTCTCCACGTCATCCTTCTTCGTCTTCAACTTCGTTTTGAGAATTTTTTGCTGCACCATCAAGTCCGACACGAGCTGCGAGCATCGAGGTGGTGTTAGAGGTTGCTTTGAGTTGAGTTGAGTTGAGTTGAGTAGAGTAATTTTTGTCGTTGTGGCTCACCTCCTGCAGCTCTGTAGAAGCCCCGTTCATCATTTGATCGTATTCCTCTCCTCTGAAACCCAGACTTGTTGCGCTCGCCTGATTGTTGGTTTCGCCGTTTCCGGTGGCAAGCGCCGACCCTAGGACGCGGCCGTCGCTCATTTGGAGGGTTCCGTCCGCATTGGCAGTTGCGGTTATGCCGAGCTGCTTCAGCACCTCCAGAACCCTTATGTTCGGATCTACTCCCAAATTGAGCTGACTCTCGCTCTGCGCCAGCTTCTTCTTTAAAAGGCTAATCTCGTCAACCATCTTCTTTGCCCCTTCCCCGCTCATTCCCCC
>BRYC01000202.1:3311-26623 GCA_030267985.1 Parmales sp. scaly parma | reverse complement strand
AATGGTCACCGGCACATCGAAGGGGAGCGAAATTTGGGAGTGCCCAAATTGCGAAACTGTTTCTGACATAACTGATAATCATGCCTGGACCAGCCTCGGCGTCGTCCAGGCTAAAGCCGCCAATGAGGACTACTGGGAGTGTCCGGACCTGTTCCCTCTGTTAAGCAGCAAGGGAGAGGAAACTGGGAAGTGGGTTTCCAAATTTTCTCCGACAGGATGGACAGGGGACAAGTACTTTCTTGGGACATACGACGAGTTCAACGCAAACTTCACCCCTGACACAGAAAACACGGAATTCAACTGGTACGACCTAAACACGGCATTCTACGCTTCCAAGACTTTCCTCGACACCTCCACCGCCATTTCCCGGCGCGTTCTATGGGGATGGTTGGTAATGTGGGAGCCTTACAAGAAGAATGGAGATTACGTCGGAAACTGGGCGGGCGTGCAATCAATCCCTCGAATTGTGGTGTCCGATGATGATGATGGCAACGCATTACTGAACTATCCCATCCCAGAGCTGGAAATCCTTCGCGACGAGTCCTCAAAGCTGGTGTTCACAAACGCAAGAGGTCCAACTCCTCCATATTACCAGCTTTTAACTCCCGACGGAAGAATGGCGGACGTAATAATGGAGTTTGAAGCACCAAATTCAGCAACTTGCGTCTTACACGCCCAATATGACGGGACGGACAGGTCCAATGTGCTGAACATTACTATTCCCCTTGGCGTTACCCATGCAAGAATTCTTATTGATTCGAGTGTGGTTGAAGCATTTTTCGATTTTGGAAAATCCTCCCAAAGTAGCCGCCGTGAGATCTTATCCTCCAAGAACACAGGGATTGGGCTTGGCGAGTGCGAGGCCGCCCCCAATATCACAATTTACAGAATGAATCCGTTCGAGTTTGACGTGAGTTTGGTGGAAAATTCGCACAACACTGAAGGCGTCATTCTCAATGTTTTCCTCGCTGGGGCGGCGATGATTTGCGTGATTGTTGCCTACAAGGTCATCATTAACGGGCGTCCAGGGCGTCATAAACAAACCGACGATGATCTAACCGAAGACCTGACCTTAAAAAAGTTAATTTCTTAAAATTTGTCGTTTTGAGCCTTAATTTAATAAATTTTATCATGACAGAAAGTCAACGTGTGTACGGACACTGTTGACCTGCAAAACGTTCAGATTGGTGTACTCTTCCAAGCAAGTCGCAAACTGTTCACTCGTGAAGCCCTTCCTGACCACCATGCTCTCCACCACGCTTAGCTCCACCCTCGAATTTCCCACGCTGCGCCGGTAATCTCTTATGATGCCGTAGATCTTCGAGATGACGTCTTCCCCCCGCTTCCCACCCATACCCTCCTCCTCGTCCAGCAAGCTCGCCTTGCTCATGTGCGTCAGCCGAATGGCCTCGTCGACATCCTCCCTAGCGACGAAGTCGCTGAACCTGAGCCGTGCCAACGCCTGGGAGAGGCGCAGTATGGAAAGGAGCTGCCGAGCCGTCATGACGGTTTGGTCGGTGTTGGATTGCTTGGAGGAGAAATTGTTGTGGTTGACGGCGTGGTTGTTGCCTCCGCCGCCCTGGCCCATGTTGTCGTGGTCCTGCTTTCGCAGCGCGACGTAGGCCTCGACGATGTACGGCGCGACGTCCTTGGGCACCGAAGGGTGGTGCTGGCGCGCCCGAGAAATGTACTCCTTAACGACCTCTGGGTCAAGCGGCTTGTCATCGTCGTCTTCGTCGTCGTTGTTATTATTGGTATTGCTATTTATGTCATCCTTCATTTCGTTTTCGTCGTCCGAGCTATCCGAGGAGTCGGAGGAGTCTTCCATGTTGTTGTTCAGCCCGTGAATGTTGCTGTTGCTATTTCCACCCCCATTTTCCCCAACCTGCTTAGCCTCCGTTCCGTTGTGCTTGTGGACAAAGGTGACGTGGCGAGCCAGCGCCATGTCGTTGTCAACGTTAGCCACGTCGAGAATGAGAAACATGAGGTCGAACCGACTCAGCAGTGAGTTGGGAAGGTTGATGTTCTCGGAGAGGCCCTTCTTCCTGCGCCGAGCGAAGAAGGTGCGAAAACGAATTGAATTGAGTGGGTAAGTTTAATTTAGTTTAGTTTAATTTAGTAGTGGATGTCGCCCTCTGTGCCATTTCGCGGGATTCATCGCTCACCTATTGTAGCGGCCGTAGAGGGGGTTGGCGGCTGCCAGGACGGCGGCCCGAGCATTGAGGGTTGCGGTGATGCCCGCCTTGGCGATGCTCACGGTCTGCTGCTCCATGACTTCGTGGATCGCCGTGCGATCAGATTCATCCATTTTGTCGAACTCGTCGATGCAGCACACGCCCTTGTCGGCCAGCACCAGTGCTCCTCCCTCGAGAGCCATGTCTCCCGTCGTGATGTCTTTCGTAATGGCTGCGGTAAGACCGACGCCAGAGGAACCCTTTCCGGTTGTGTACACTCCGCGCGGCGCAACCGAGGCGATGTATTTCAAAAGCTGGGATTTTGCAACTCCGGGATCGCCCATAAGACAAATGTTGATGTCGCCGCGGATTCGCATGCCGTCTGGGAGCTGCACCGAGCGAAGCGAGGCGCATTTTTAATGGAGCAGGGGGGAGGCGAGCGAGCCAAACGAATTGAGTGGGTTAGATCAGTAGTGGATTTTTGCCGTCTGACATTGAGGCGAAACTCAAAAAAGGGCGAATCACTGGATCGACCGCAACTCCAACGTATGGAGGTTTTAGACGCTCATATTTGAAATTGGCGGCGGGGGGGTTCGACCAGGCGCATCTTTTTGTGCAAGTGGGTTGTTCAGGGACGGTCCAGATTAGGGGCATGGCACGCCGCCATTGGAGAACTCAAAAGAACTCAAAAAAAGAGCGCGGAACTCCAACTCATAACGCCATTGAACACTCAAAATTGGACACGGTGGTAAGTTTGGCCAAGCGCATCTTTTCGCTTGATAGCAATTGTTCAAAGACGGTCCAAAACACACACAAGTGCGTGCACGCCAAGTGAAACCACTAAATCCCATCGAGTATTCTCTTCTTCCAAAAGGCTCGCTCGCTTCGCTCGCTCACCTTGCGACTCACTCCTCCAACAAGCTGCAACAGCATGGCCCGCTTCACGTCGGAGTGGCCAAAAATTTCCGGCGCTATGCTCCTCGCCAGCCTTCCCACTGGGTCCGGGGCCGTGGCAACAGCCTCAACCTTCTGAGATAGTCTGACGTTGGTCAGGTCAACGTTCTCGTCGTAGCTCTTCTTGTGGACTTCGATGCCGTTTGCTGGGGGGGGAAGTTTTGAGTTTTGTGTTGTGTAAGTTAGAAAATGTATAAAAGGCAAAGAAACAGGCAAATGCGCTCACTCACCATGCAGGTAGGTGTCGGTGATGAGCCCCGCCTGCATCCCCTTGAACCCCTCGTACTTCTGCGGCAAAAAAATGCCGGTGATGGTAACGGTGTCGCCAGGAGACGCAACCCGGGTGATTTCGCCGTGGCAGTGAACGCTCATGCTGCGCCGAGCGAAAGAAGGCGCGAAAACGAATTGAGTGGAATAAAGTTTAGAATTTAAATAGTAGTGGATGTGGGTGGCTGTAGCCATTTCGCGCAATTCATCATTCGAGACGGTCCAAAATCGGGGCATGTGGAGGTGAAATGTGAAAAAAAATAAACGCAAAAATTGGCGAATCATCACTGTATCGGCCGTAACTCACACGCATATCGTCTTTAGACGCTCAAAATTGGACGCGGTGGCGGGTTTGGCCAGGCGCATCTTTTTCTTCAAGAGGGTTGTTCAGGGACGGTCCGAAAAACGCCATCTCAGCAATAATCAAACCATAACTCCGACGCATAACGTTTTCAGACACTCAGAATTGGACGCGGTGGCGAGTTTGGCCAAGCGCATCATTTTGCACAATGCGATTGTTCAGGGGCGGTCCAAAAAACACAGAACAAAACGAGAGGAAACACAGAACAAAACGAGAGGAACGCTTCGCTCGCTCAGCGCTTCGCTCACTCACCACCTCGGAATGTGCCCGATCGGCACCTGGTTCAGCAGCTCCTGCAGCTTGAGCTCCTGGAACTTGACGAACTTACTCCCGCGAGTTTGCGCGTGGAGGGTGTCGGCGTTTGCCGAACCGCCGGTGGGGGCAGCGGAGCCGTTGGTGTTTGCGTTTGTCGCAGAACATTGGGGGCAAGACCGAAGGGGGGTGTAGGAACGGCCCTTGATCTCCTGGTAAACTTCGCAGTGGCAACCGTCACAAGTGTAGGTGCACACCTCGCAGTGGGGTTTTACCTCGCTGAGTTGGGGTGTTGGGGTAGGGTGGGGTGACCGTGGGTGAGCAATGTGAAGGAAGAAAACCCAAGAAAAAAATATAATTGAAAAACTCACCTGCACCGTGTAATCATCCCCTTAATTTTGACGAGCTTTCCAATCGATGACGACCGGATGTGGCGGAGGGAGGCTGAGGGAAGAGGGCCGTTGTTGGTCGAAGAACGCGGAAGGAGGCGGAGCTCGTAGCGCCGGATGAGTGTGACTGTGAATCGCACATGTGATTGTGTTAATGCTTGATATGCAATGTTATTAAAAAAAAACACACTCCACTCCACTCCACTCCACTCCACTCCACTCCACTCCACTCCACTCCACTCCACTCCAGTTTAATCCACTCCAATTTAATCCACTCCACTCCACTCCACTCCAATCCACTCCACTCCACTCCAATCCCACTCCACTCCAATTTAATCCACTCCACTCCACTCCAATCCACTCCACTCCAATCCATTCCAATCCACTCCACTCCACTCCACTCCACTCCACTCCACTCACCCGGAAAATCAATCTCAACCGCCTCCTTGGACTCGCCATCAGCATCCACCCCCCCCTGGTTCATCTGAGCATTGGCATCGTTGTTGTCCGGATTATTGTCCGCCTCGTACCTCTGCCTGAGCAACTCGTTCTGGTGCTTCCGCTGCCTCTGGAGAATGTCAATCGAGTCCGAAATGACGTTGGGGTCCGGAGGGAGCTCCTCGTCGTCCGCAAGGATTGAGTCGAGGGCCTGGGAGAACAGCTCAATGTAACGCTTGCCGTTCGCCTCGATTCGACCGCAAACAGAGGGCATTTCTGTAGGGTCGAACTCGAGCATGTCGTCTAGCTCCACTTCCAACACTTTTAGAACCCGGTTCTTGATGGAACGGAGGAGGAGCTGGTACTTAAACGTGTCGGCGATGCCAACAGAGTACTCCAGTAGGAATTTCTTTATTAAGAGCATGTCAGTCTTGTAGAAGTTTGAGATGGAGTTGTTGGGGTCTTCTTCGGAAGCATCCATGATTTGGGGTGTGTGGGGATTGTTGGGGGTAGTTTTGGGGTGGTGGAGGAGGGTCTTTGATTGCCCCCTCAATTCGAGGAAGAAAACGAGAGTGGGGTGCGAGGATTAAAATTTACCCTGTAAGATGGCAGTGTATGAACGGGAATTTGCCTAATAAATGGTAGCGCAATAACGATAAATACCAATGTGTTTTTCCATTTTGATTTTTATTTCGATGGAAAATCTTCTGCGTAGTTTTACCACACTCTCAATCTTCGAACAATAGACACTTTTGAACGTGTTCTCCACATGTTTTGTGAAGTATGGTTAATACTCAGCCTCTTACTTTTAGGTGGAGGATCTGGCTTTCGAACGACACCACCATCACGATCACTCAGCAACAGCAACAGCATCAGATTCGTCACCTCCACACCTCCTCCATCTACTAGATCTACTAAATCCAACAACGCTCCAAACCTACTACCAATAACAACTCCCATTATCGAACTAGCAACCACAACAACCACGACACCTCCCCTGACTGAAGAGCTTGAATCAACAACCACGACACCTCCCCTGACTGAAGAGCTTGAATCAAGTGAAAAGAACTCGGCCCGGCTTCTTGTCATTGTCTCGGCAGCTCTCTACGGCACTAATTTTGCCGAGGTGAAAATGTTGAACGACATGATGCCTCTGGGTGCTTCCTGCGCGCTGCGGTTTGGCATAGCCTGTTTGGTTGCTTCCCCCTTCCTCCTTTCGCAAACCCGGCCCAACCTAAAACCAAGAGAAACCCTGTCCATCATGCTCCTTGGGCTAGAGATTGGAACCTACAATTCGTTGGGCTATTTGGCTCAGGCAACAGGGTTGCAGACGACCAGCGCGAGCTCGAGCGCGTTCATTTGCTCGCTCGCGGTTGTGGTGGTGCCAATCTTGGACTTTCTGTTCAACGACAAGAAGCTTTCCTCCACCAAAATCTTGAGCTGCTTGTTGGCTGTGGCTGGAGTTGCTATCTTGGAGGGTGGCGTGGCAGATCTAAATGTTGGTGATTTGGCTAGCTGTCTGATGCCTCTGTGCTTCGGCGCGGCCTTTTGGAGAGTTGAGGCGGCCTTGAAAAGGTTTCCAGAGGACTCCAATTTGATTACGTTTTTCATGCTGGCAGCGGTGGGAGTCATATCGACCAGTTACTGCCTTGTGGGTGGCGATAACGTGCCCCCACCGAATTTCGAGGAAATAATGGGCTGGCTGCAAAATCCGTCGATATTGTTCAGTTTGCTCTGGACGGGTTGCATTACAACGGCCTTGACTGTATACTTCGAAACGAAGGCGCTGCGGAGCCTAGATGCCCAAGAAACGACGCTGTTGTTCAGCACAGAACCAATATTTGGGAGTCTGTTCGCGGCGGTCATGTTGGGGGAGCAATTCGGCGTGAACGGGTTTGTGGGCGCCGGCGCAATCTTGGCTAGCTGCTTGGGTAGCAGCGGCGTATTTGAAAAGTTTGGGAGTATTTGGGTGAACATGAATAGTGGGAGGGGGAAGGGGAAGATTTGGGACAGCTTGAACGGCGGCAAGAATTGGAAATCTATTGGGGGAATAGCGGGAGGTATGTTAGGGGTGCAACAGATTGAAGCGTTACAGGATGCTTTGGATGTTATTGATAGCACAGATGTAATAGGAAAGTGATTTTTTTTAGTTGACGAGTACGCTGAAACCATACTCTTTTTTTTTTAGTTGAAACTATGCATTCTTTTTAGTTCTGCTCCTCCATGTGGGTGATAAGATCGAGTATTTTGTTGCTATACCCACACTCATTGTCGTACCAGCTCACCAGCTTGACGAAGTCGTCGGTGAGAGCAATTCCGGCCTTCTTGTCGAAAATGCTAGTGTGGGGGTCACTGATGAAGTCGCTGCTCACCACGTCGTCGTCGTGGTACGCCAGCACTCCCTTCATACTCCCCTCGCTCGCCTCCTTGATCTTGTCGCAGATGGTCTCGTAGCTCGCTCCCTTCTCCAGCCTGCAGGTCAAGTCGACAACGCTGACGTTGGCGGTTGGGACCCGGAAGCTCATTCCGGTGAGCTTTCCGTTCAGCTCGGGGATGACCTTGCCAACAGCCTTGGCCGCGCCAGTTCCGCTGGGGATGATATTGTAGCAAGCAGCACGTCCGCCCCTCCAGTCCTTCTGACTCGGCCCATCGACGGTCTGCTGGGTGGCAGTGACCGCGTGGACGGTGGTCATCAACCCTTCCTTCAACCCAAACTCGTCGTTGATCACCTTGGCCAACGGCGCAAGGCAGTTGGTAGTGCACGAGGCGTTGCTGCATTGCATATAAATGGCGCATAAGGTTAAAATAAATGGCGCATTCACGATCCTCATAGATCCTCATCGATCCTCCAACTCACCTCACAATATCCATGCTCTTGTCGTACTTCTCCAAATTCACGCCACAGACGAACATGGGAGCATCCCCGGAAGGAGCGCTAATCACAACCTTCTTTGCGCCTCCAACCATGTGGGCATTGGCAGTCTCCAAACCCGTAAACACGCCGGTGGATTCAATGACATAGTCAGCTCCAACAGACCCCCACTGGATCTTGGAAGGGTCCATTTCACCAAACACTTTCACCTTCCTTCCATCGAGTGTGATCGAGTTGGACTCCTTGCAATGCCCCACCTTCTCGGTTGCGCGCCCATGGACGGTGTCGTACTTGTACATGTACTCCTGCGCCCGAGCGTACTGACAGTTAGTTGTGTTTTTTGTAAATGTTCACTCCCTCCCTCACACTCTCACTCTCACTCACTCACTCACTCACTCACTCACTCACTCACTCACTCACTCACTCACTCACTCACTCACTCACTCACTCACTCACCATATAATCTACGGGAATGAAAGGATCATTGACAGCGACAATGTTGATGTCAGGGCGGTTGGCTGCGGCTCTCATGACCAGCCGGCCAATTCGGCCGAACCCATTGATTCCAATGTTCTTGACGGTTGCCATATTGAGTAAGGAGTATGGAATATGAGCTGTAAGCGAGATGCAAAGTGTTAGTGAAGTTGTTGCGATTTAGGAAGTGTGTCTTGGCTTCAAAAATCTCGCTTCGGGGGTGTATAGTGAACGACGGCGGAGGCCGGGACAAAATTGAACCCGCTTGCGCTGACCTGATGAATTTTTGTATCTCACCAAAGATCGAGCGGTTGTGAAATTTTTTCACGAATTTTGAAGTTAAGGCCACATCAGCAAGGGTTCAACAACAAAAATGCGTGTAATATTCTCCCTCGCCCTCCTGGTCGTTGGTACTTTCGGCCGTGGAGGCAAAAAAAGAACTTTCGGCAGTGGAGGCAAAAAAAGAACAGATAAGAAAGACTCATCCACCTCAATCAATTTGACTCGTCTCCCTGGTTTTTACTTGTCGTGCAGTGAGACATTCGTCATGTCAGACTACGCTCCGCAGACTGCTGTCTGTGACTATGGATTCGATGTTCCTATGAGCGAAACTGCATACAACAGCTTGCCCGAAATTTGCAAACCTACTGCCATCCAGAGTGAGCAAACAATTTCAGCGAGTATTGATGAAGTGTACGGACCGAAGGACATCAAAATCTTTTTCTGAGAGAAATTCCAGATTCGAGCTTTGACCCTAACTCTGAGGAGGGTTTACTTGATGGCCTTCAGGGCGCTGCAGCAGGCTATTTTTCTGCATTGTATCTTATTAAGCAAGATGAGAGTGGTTCTTTTCCCTCAGTCATCACGGAAGAAGACTGGGAGCTGGAGGCAATGCAGATATTTCTGGAAAACTACCAGGAATCCTCCAAATTTCCCTTCGCTCTGCATTTTGAGCAACCCTTGGATGTCAACAAAGATGTCTCTTTGACCGACCGCGGATGTCAAGGGGAATGGCATTTCGCAGCGAACGAGCGATACGACGTTGGCGCCTCTGGTGTTGTTGAAAACCTATTTGAAGGTGCAGTCGTTGCCTTAGCCGAAATAAAACTTGTGAAAGTCGACAGCCTTCCCACGTCTGTAGGACAAGCTCAGAGGTGGTGCGACGACAGGAGGGCGAGATTGGGGGGAATATTTGACTAAGCTCATTGGGGGGAATCTTTGACTAAGCTCATTGCAAGTAAAGTCCACACAACGATTTTAATGAAAACTCAAGGTCTCTTTATTTTGTTGTGTATGCTATTAGGGTCAGGTCTTTATTTTAATCTTCATGAAGAAATTCGTCAACAACACTGCCACCAGGCTCAAACTCAAAATCATTGGACCTGTTGGATCGTCCCACCGTCCTGGCACCCTCATTCTGATCCTTTCTGCCCGCCACAAAAACGTGTGCAGCG
Source organism: Parmales sp. scaly parma (assembly GCA_030267985.1). Taxonomy (NCBI): domain Eukaryota; class Bolidophyceae; order Parmales; species Parmales sp. scaly parma. The sequence goes on along the minus strand of BRYC01000202.1, from coordinate 16,988 downwards.
CGTACACGCAGAACCCTAAACTCAGCGGGAGCAGCATGATTGCGTAAATTTGTGCCGAGTGGTCAGATTTAGAGAACGCCAAGACTCCGCTAGCAACGCTGTTTAGAATCACCCCCATGTGCAGCCAGTGGATGAAGGTCCTCTCGTTTGCGAAGAATATCTTCGGTTCCACCTTTTGAATGCTGCGCCGAGCGAAGAAGGTGCGAAGTGAATTGAGTGGGTTAGTTTAGTTTAGTTTAGTTAGTAGTGGATCGTATGCTCGTCTCCCTCAAGGCTCGCTCACTTCGCTCACTCACCTGGTGGGTGCAGCTGTCTCCTCGTTCCAGCCGCTGCAGCACACGCTCGGCCAGCAACAGCCCCCTCCATCGTCCTCGTCGTCGCTGTCGATTCCGTACTCGTTGACGTAATTAAGCCCGTAGTTGTTGTACCGAATCTCCCCGGTGGCGCCGAAGTCGACCTTGTGGCTCGTCCTCGCCCCCCTCGCCCCCCTCTCCGCCTCCTCCTTCGTTCCGTGCGGCAGCAAGTGGGAGTAAATTTGGTTGGCTCCTGGGCCGGCGCCCGCCCGGGCGTTGGGGTCGGCCGGGGCCAACCCCTCGCCTCCGTCGGCGAGGATTCGACCGGCACCGCTGCGCCGAGCGAAGAAGGTGCGTCGCGTCAGGAGCGGATTAGTCGCTTCGCACACTTCTGTCACAAGGCTCGTTCGCTTCGCTTCGTTCGCTTCACTCGCTCACCTTGCAATAATCGACGAGCGCAGGGACGCGTCGTCGACCCAGTACGGGACGGTTTGGACGTCGTCCGCCAGCAGCGTGCTGCAGCCGTGGATGAACTTGGAGAACTGCGCCGAGCGAATTCATGCGAGATTGTGCGCATTTTTAACGAAGCACGAGCGCAAGAGTGAATTAGGAGTGAATTAGGAGTGGGTTAGTTGCTAGTCGCTTCGCACTCTTCTGTCACACTTTCTGCCACAAATTCTGTCACAAGGCTCCAGTATTTCGCTCGCTCACCTTGTGCACCTCGTACAGTAACCCGCTGCTCTGAAGCTCCTCCACCCACGGTGGCACGGAGCTGCCCTCCTTCACCTCCAATTTTATTTCCAAAACCGCGTGGGGGAACCGGGCAATCTCGCTCTCGGAAATGTCGATGCTCGGGTCCCTGTGCCACCTTGCGCCACCCTCAATATCGTACCCCCGCTCGCTGATCATGCACAAATTGGTGTCCAAGCTAACCCTAACCGTCGCATCGAAAGGAATCTGAAACGCCGTTCTCATGTACTGCGTTCTCATCGTTGGAACGAGCTGCTTGCTGTTGATGGCGGTCAAAATCTCCATGACCAAAATTTCCCAATCTGCAATCTGTTGAAATTGAATTAATATAAAAGAGGAATAAAATGATAGTTAGTTTTGCAGTGGCTCGTATTTTTCTCGCTCGATTCACTCACTCACTCACTCACTCACTCACTCACTCACTCACTCACTCACCTCCTCATCCCCCGCCCCCTTCTCTTTCATCTTCTGCTTGGCCTTTACCAAGTCGTAGCTCCCATCCATGATTGACTTAATTTCAACCTCGCTCACAATGAACCGCTCCTTCACACTAACTTCCCCAGTCCACGAGTCACGGTGCGTCTTCCTCTCGACGAACACAATGCTCGGATCCCCGTTCCCGTACCACCGGAGCCGCACGGCAATCGCCCCAGGAGACTTGTCTAACCGGCCGTGGTACAGCTCGAGGGACGAATTGTCCAAATAGACGGAATTGGTGAGCTGCGAGTCAGTCTCGCCGGTGCTGGTCTTCTGCAAGAACACGGGCAAGTTCTGCGCCGAGCGAAGAAGGTGCGAATACGAATTTAGGGGAATAATGTTAGTTTGTTAGTGGCTCGTACGCTTGTCTTCCTCAACCCCCCCTCCCGCTACGCTACGCTCCGCTCCGCTCCGCTCGCTCACCTGCAAAATTGCGTACTTGACCTTGCTTATGTCCGCTGTGTTCACCCAGTACTTTGTCGTGCTCCTCATAAACGCCTGCGAAGCTGAGTGAGCAAAACGAATGGGATGGGTTAGCTTAGTACCGCGCCATTGCGACGAGCGCTAGCGAGGAGCTGCGTCCATCAAGCCGAGCGCAGCGGAAAGGGGGGGGGGTGGGGGGGTCTCTCCCCCTCCACAACCCAAATAATTTCTACACCTCAAAAAATTGCCTCGCTCGAGTCTCCCAAAAGGTTCGCTCGCTTCGCTCGCTCACCGTTATTCGTTTCGGCCACCTTGCTATCCCCCCTAATGCTCGCGTAAATTCCACTAAGCCTCACGACTATGTCGCTGTAGTCGCCCTTGACCCAACTCTGACTGTGCATCCTCGCCACGTAAAATTGCTTGCACTTGTTGGGGAGGAACTTGTCGTGCTTCTTGAGGATTTTGTGGAAGCCCATGAAGTTCAAATTCACGAACTTCTCGAGCTTGAGGAAGGTAGTGCCGATCGCGTCGACGCTGTGCTGGACCTGCTTCTTCGTCAGCTTGGAATTGGATTTGGATCTGATTCTGCCATTGGAAGTGGATGGGCTGTCGCCGGCTGCGGCTGCTTCGGCCAGGGACGACGAGGCGAGGGACAAACCGTCGCGGATCGAGCGAACCATATTGCTGGTAAAGGTTTCAATTTTGCTCATGTCAGTATCGATAGCAGCAAAGAAGTCCTCGTCGGTGACCACATTGTTGGAGGAGAAACTGCCGGATTTGGCCTTTCGGGTTGGTGTCATTGCCTTCTTTTGGTCAGTAGGGGGAGGGGCAGACATGGAAACCGAGTAAGAGGATAGCTGCTGAGGATTTGTGGTGTCAACACTGGCAGAAGACTTGCCTATTTGCTTGATGAGAAGCTTCAATTTGTCGTAGTCAAGATAGGAGTCGACACCAAACTCTGGGTCTATGTTCTGCTGGAGGTAAAGGCCATACTTCATATGAGATGGTTGGTCGAGATAGTGGGAGGTTGAGAAGGCTCCTAATTCTCTGAATCGCGTATGAGGGAAAGCCAAAACTCGATTTGTGATAAATAGAATCGTCCCTTTTAAGCAAATCAGAAGCACAATTCAGCACATTCAGGGCTTCAGAACGGAGATCGCGCGACGTAGCTACCCAGCAGTCCCAATTCACACCTCCCCCCTCCCTCGTTGGCCTATCCCCCCTCTACTTTTCAACAGCATATTCTTATGCCTTCCAATGAACAGCATGAGTGGCTCAGAGGGGTGATTGGCCCGCGGTACATGGAGCCATGCTTCACCCAGATTGGCCCTTAGATTTGCTCAGGAGAAAGTACAAGGAGAGAGATGAGCATGGACGACTGCCACATCATTGGCTCGTCAGAGAAAGCTCAGACACACACACATGAGCTTGCTAGTGTGGGCGTGGATTCGATTTGCTACAATCTACAGGCCCTCATCACACGATACAATAAAGGCGAAACTCCCTTCGACATTGCCAGTAGGAGTGGAGCTTGTGCTGAGATCATCGGCTTGCTCTCCCTTACTCCCGAGGAAGCTTGTTCGTTGGGTGGTAAGGAGATGGCCCGCTTGTACGCACCAGTGGCTTATTGGAGGAATGAGATGGTTAAGTGGATCAAATCACGATCGTGGGCAGACTGTCACAAGTTCATCAATGAGCACGATGACGAGTTGGTGCGTGAAGTGCTCAAATACATGAATTCTCAACTTCCTCGACAGCTTGCTGGAAATAGTCAGGTATACAGCGACCCCCTCATGTTTCTTTCTATTCGAATGATCCATCGGAACCCACTTTCACTTAAGGGTATAAGCCCCGGTGGCTCCACGGCCCTCCAATTCACTACCCAATTCAATGCGTGCAACTTTGCAAGAGATCCGAAACGTCCTCCGCCTCACCCCCAAGTACATCTCCCGCACCCCCTTCCCCACCCTCCTCCTCCAATCCCTCCCCACCAAGCACCACGAGATCTACGTCCCACACAACACCGTCTGCCAGATCATCAAGCACATGAAGTACGACAAGGCTGAGCTGGTCGAGGTGGAGGCCGTGCTAAAGCCGACTCGCAAGTGCGACGTCTGCAGCTCCCTCCCCGCCAAACCTTGCGCACGGTGCAAACGCACCTTCTACTGCCCCCCCTCCTGCCAAAAGTCAGCGTGGAAGAAACACAAGAAGACGTGCAAGGCGCCGACAAGTCCGCCGGCGACTGAGGTCGAGCTCCGCACCCTCCACAAGGGCATTGCGTTACTGAATATGTGCATACAGAGGCCTGGGGCTGGGGATAGGCCAACGAGCGTAGTGGTGGAGTTCCTGGTGGCAGGTCCAGCGTATTGATAACATAACATTACACCACCGATTTCATGAGAAATAATTGAGCAGCATCAAAAAATTTGTTTATTATTAATATTTGTAGCTCCTCTAGTCAGCCCTTCACCCTCCTTTAAATTTAGTACAGCTTTGGGAACAACATTCCGCTACTCGCGATGTAGTCCTTCCCGCCCCTCTTCCTCTCGAAACTCTTCTCCTTGTTGACCATGTTGCGGCCGAAAAGCAAGGTCCAAACGTAAATCAAGATCGCCCAGCTAAGCCTGTCCTGGGACAGGCACGCGTAGCTGCCGTAGATCATAATTTCTCCGAGGTAGTTGGTGTTCCTGCACTTGGCGAACCACCCATCCTTGATCAAACCCTTCTTGGCTTTCAGCACGAAAAACTTCTGGGTGTCGCTCGCCATCATCAACACATTTCCGACCGTGTGCAACCAAATGCAAAAGGCAATTCTAGGGAAAGACGCGTCGGTCCTGTAGTAGTTTACGCTCCACGCCATGTACCAGTAAGGAAGCAAACAGGCGGCTAGGCCAACCAGGTGCTGGAAGACGGTGACCGGCTTCTGCCAGTTTGGGTCCGGGAAGATGAGCTCCTTCAGGCACCACATCATTCCGTATGTGCCGTGCAGGGACAGGTAGATCCAGGAAGTTAGGTGGTCCTGGGTGGAGTACCGGTTCATGAGGAACCAGCAGTAGAAGATGGTACCACATTTTTGGAGGTTCACAGACCAACACATCTTCCCAAATGAGGGGCTGGGGATGAAGGGGGACATCAGAAAGGTCACCAGGGGGTCGACCACTTTCTCGTAAAGGGGGCGAGAGCCCGGGAGGAGGAAGAGCATGTTATTAGTGGGAGAATAGCAGATTTGTTATGGCAAGGAAAGATTTTTCCTCAGATTTGAGTAAAACACGACACGACGCCTCACACGAAAACCTTAAAACCTTACACACTTCAGGTTGAGGTTGATTGATTGATGTCAACTCCCTCTCCAAAGCGTGCGCGTAATGAGGTATCTGAACAGTTCGCAGAGACATCCCTCCAATCCATGCAAAATAAACTAACCAACCACAACCCACAGGTAAATGCGAATGATGGCACGATGAGCGACGTGTTCAACTCCCCGTCCCCTCCCTCTGATGACGAATCAAACTTCTCTGAGCCCACAATGAAGAAAAGCAAAACATCCTCAACCTCCTCCTCCAGTTCCAAATCCAAATCCAAACCAAAACCCAAACCAAAGAAGTCAAAATCAGATGCATCCGTCGAGGAGTACCAGCACGCGTCCCTGGGCTCCCTGAACCGCGACATACGGAAATATCTTTTTGCGGTGGAGGCGCGCGAGAAGAGGAAGCCGCAGGAGATTCAAAGCTTTCAATCACAGCTCGATGCCATCCTCCGAAATCAATCACAGCTCGATGCCATCCTCTTGGAGCAGAACGCAAATCGATCGCGAAAACCGTCAAGAAATGATTCAAACGATGAGCGATGCCTTGAATCTCTTGATGATCCACACAACAGCCCGTCATTCATGGCAAGAGTCACTCACAACAATAACATCAACAACAATCACAACAGCAACAACCACCATAATCAAAAGTCTGACGAGCCTGCAATTTTAGCTGCGAGTCAACGCGCCACGACGCAAGCGACAATGCAGGAGGTATGCGCAATGAAAATCAAGGAATCGGAATTGACCCAGACACTAATCACTCAACAGATTGAACGGGAAAAACTTCAGATTGAACAGGAAAAACGTCGCTCGGAAGAGGATACGGCGCGGCACACACTTGAATTGCAAATATTGCAAAAGCAGTTAGTTTCATTAGAATGTGAATATATAATGTAAAGAAACATCTACATTAGTCGCTGTCAAACAACAATTTCTACATCCTACTTATACCCTCAAATTTCCATGAGGTAGTTCATGTCATCCTCGTCCTCCACATCAAGTTCGTCACTCGTCTTGTAGTTCCCCATGCCCGGGTGATTCATCGACCTGTAATAGTTAAATCATGTTGTCGCGAGAAACAGAACTCAAAGCGATGTCATGCCTCTCGTCTCTCTCTCGAGAGCGACGCATTCAGGGAAGTCGCTCGCAGCGACGACTTGTACTGGAAGAAGCAAGACTCGATCGGGTTGTCATCGAACCCTTACGGATAAAGGTAAAGGAGCTTGAAACCAAAACTCTCCGCGATGCCTTCGAGTCGTGGCGAAAAATGGTAGGGCGCGTTGTCGAGGACGAGAATGCTCCGCGCCTCCAAATTCTGGTAGCTCCCCACCACCGGCCCGACCGCTTCTTCGATGTAGTTCGCAAAAGCTTCGCTGTCGACCGCCCCCTTCGCCGGGTTCGGATCATTCTTCCCCATCCCCATGTCGCGAACCCGGCACATCTCCGAAATAAAACCATATAATCAACGGCACCGTGCCGGGTGAAACCGCTGCTTGTGTGGGCCAAGTACTCCAGCAATTTCGTTGTCCCCTGTCCCCTCACGAACCAGCCAAACTTCCGCTCCTCCTCCGCCGCCGACTTGTGAGCTTCGTCTATGTAGACGACTTTGCTTAGTATTGCTAACGACAGCAGCCAAAGCAATGGGCGTACTTAGCTTTGGCCAAGATTTGCTCATCTGCCTGGGGACCAGTTGTACCTTCTGGCGGGACTACCCGAGCTTTTCGCACATGCACCTGTAAACAGTCGACTGAGGATAGAGCGTTCCAGTTTGATCAGCCAGCCCCCTCACAATCCCGCTGATGTGGAGGCGACTCTTCTATGGACAACCAATCATTTCTCTGCACTCAACCAACAGGCCACTGTCTAAATACGCAGCGTCTACTCCCCCGCATCTAATTAGGAGCGGTTTAACACTTTCCAAATCCTGCAGAATCTCCAATATCACCTTAAGTTCGTTTGGCTTTTCTTCCTCCGCTTCCGCTCTAATCGCCTCCAACCTCCCCCCAAGCATCCCCCTTAAGTTTCTCAAGTCCCCCACAACCGTTCCCATATCCTCATCCCCATCCCCCCCTTCCCCCACTTCCCCCTCCATCGCCAGCAGCTCCCTCCTCAGCTTCTCCCACCCGTTCCTAACATTAAACTCGTTGATCCAGTTGTGATTAATGCTGAGCGTATTCTCAAGATTCTGAACCTCGTGAGGCCACCCGCTCGGAACGAAGATCGTCTCCCCAGTTTTTTGCGTAACAGACACAGCCCGCTCCCTCGCAACTTTCAGCCCAGGGTACAGAGCCTCGCCGAGCCCACCCCGCTCCTTGTCGGAGTGAAGGTGCGGAGCGAGGTTGTTGCCGAAAACGTCGAAGAGGAGATGCATGTCCGAGGGGCGGAGGATTCGCCAGAGTTTCCGACCGACGACGTTGGAGCTCCACGAGAAGGATTGGAGGACGTCAGTGTGGATGCGGGTTGAGGAGGTGGAGGGGCCTAGGTATAGGAACTTATACATGGAGGGGGAGAGGGGCGAGTTGTTTAGCCAGTCGGAGGCGAAGTAGGACGGGAGGCTGTACAAAGGGACGGAGGGGAACAAGGATGGGTACTTCCAGTCTTTGAGGTCTGTGAATGGAGGGCGCAATGGGCAATGGTTAGGTAGGCTGTGTGTGGTGAGACAAAAACGAAAATGAAAATGTTAGTGAAATTAAAAAATGCAAAAAAAGGCGAACCACTGAATCGACCGTAACTCCAACGCAACTCCAACGTATGGAGGTTTTAGACGCTCAAATTTGGACACGGTAGCGGGTTTGGCCAGGCGCATCTTTTTGTGTAAGGCAGTCAAATCACATTACGTCACCTTTGGTCAGCAGAACGCTTCGCTCACTCACCTTGGAACTTGGAACCTCTATTAATTCAAATTTTAATTCAATTCAATTCAATTCAATTCAATTCAATTCAATTCAATTCAATTCACTCACATTTCAAAGTCTTCGTCCCATCATCGTTCACCCACCCCTCCGGCCCCAGCCGGAGCCAGGCGCAGTATTCCCCCACGGTCATCTCCTCGCTGCTCGGCCTAGCAACACCACCAAACCCTCCCATCCCCTCCTCGATCGTCGTCACGTGCACTGGAGCGACGGCGTCGCCGAATGCGTGGCAGAGGGCGTCGATGTTAAGCGAAGGCGAAGGCGAGTCGCTGCTGCTGCTGCTGCTCAGGTCGGTGAAGAGGAGCGTGGCGGGCCAAGAGGCGGTGAGGCCGAGGATCATGCAAGGGAGGTTGGGAGACATGTGCGAGGAAACGAAGGTGGAATAGGGGAGCGAGCTGCAGTAGTAATAAGGGATTTCGGGGGGGGACACTGGGGGGACACTGGGGGGGGAAGAATGAGAATCGGAAAAAATCAACCCCAATGCATCAATCCGGCCGTCGAAGAACGTGTTGGCTACCAGTTCGAAGCGACTCCCATTTTCGGTCCAAATGTTGAAGATCTGAGAGCAGATCTCGTTGAGTCTGTGCATTTAAAATGCTGAATTTTTTTTGCTTATCGTCATCGTTCCCATTTTCCACCCTAGCGGGCGTTTGACCATCCATCGCCCCCCCCCCCCCTAAGCAATGCCACCTTGTGAGCACCACAAGTGGCTCAAGAGGCGAGATTGGCCCACGGTACGAGATGTCATGCTTCACCCAGATCGAGACTTAGATTTGATCGGGAGAAAGTACAAGGAGAGAGATGAGCATGGACGACTGCCACATCATTGGATGGCAGCGAAAGCTCAGACACACACACATGTTCTTGCCATGGTGGGCGTGCAGTCGATTTGGTTGAATCCACAGGCCCTCACCACACGAGACAAGGAAGGCGAAACTCCCATCGACATTGCCCGTAGGAGTGGAGCCTGTGCTGAAATCATCGGCCTGCTCTCCCACACTCCCGAGGAAGCTTGTTCGTTGGGTTGGAATGGGATGGCCCGCTTGTACGCAACAGTGGCTTATTGGAGGATTGAAATGGGTGGGTGGATCAAATCACGATCGCATGCAGACTGCCACAAGTGGATCAATGAGCACAATGACGAGTTGGTGCGTGAAGTGCTCAAATACTACAATTCTACTCTTCTTCAACAGCTTGCTTGCAATAGCCAGACATACAGCGACTCCCTCGTGTTTCTTGCTCTTCGAATGATCCATCGACACCCACTTTCCCTTACCGATACCGACCCGACAGGCCACACGACTCTCCAGTTTGTTGAACACCCCCAATTCAATGCGTCCCAAGAAATCCGAAACGTCCTCCGCCTCACCCCCAAGTACATCTCTTCCACCCCCTTCCCCACCCTCCTCCGACAACACCTCCCCAAGCAGTTCGTCGACGTAGAGATCTTCGGCACCTACAACACCGCTTGCACGTTCATCAAGCACATGAAGTACGACAAGGCTGAGCTGGTCGAGGTGGAGGACGTGCTGAAGAAGCCGACCCACAAGTGCGACGTCTGTAAGACCGCCACAACGAAAGCTTGCGCACGGTGCAAAACCAGCTACTTCTGCTCCGCCGAGTGCCAGAAGTCGGCGTGGAAGAAGCACAAGAAGACGTGCAAAGCGCCGACGAGGGAGGCGGCGAATGAGGCAGAATTGCGGGTTTTGCATGAGGGCATGCTGCTACTGAACCGGTGCATCCAGGAGCCTGGAGCTGGAGACGGACCCACAAGTGTGGTATTAGATTTCTTGAAACCGGCTTAGAAATCAAAATTTTCAAATCTATTCTCATTCTAATTTACATTTAAATGGTGTTGTTAGCTTGCACGTCAACTGGGTTCCGGCAGTTTGGGCAATTTCTGTGAGTTCCCTTCTGCCCCCTCACCCACTTCTTCAAACACTCTTCGTGGAATCTGTGTCCGCAGTTTTTCAATTCTCTGCCGATTACAATGTTCTCGCAGCAGATGCTGCACTCATCATCAATCAATTCTCCCCCAAGGGTTACCTCCTTCGAGTAAATTCGTATGCTGTCACTTACCACCTGGTTTTTCTTGGACTTCATTTCGAGACTGTCAGCTGTTGTTGTTGGTGTCATGTTCCTAGCATTCCGGCCACTCCCATTCCTGGGGCCGTGGGCATTCCATGAACCGCAGAAGAACAATGTCTGAACGACGAGGCACAGCACCAACATGAAGACATTGCCAAGAAATGCTTCCCCGTAGACTGCTGGATCGAGGATTGTGAAGCAGCAATCTTCGCTTCTGACGCAAAGCTCATCATCGTGGCATTCCAAATTGTTAGCTTCGACAAATTCTATCCATAAGTCCGTGTTTTGCTGTTTTGATGCCCAACAGTCCACCTTTCCAGCGCTACTCTTATCAAATGTGTTGTTGTTGTCGTCGTCGTCGTCATCGTCGTCGTCGTCTAATTTAAAATTGCTCGTGAACGATGCCAGCAGTCTGGTCCATTTCCCGTCCCAATCCTGACCACAGGCTTCCCCTGTGGCAAGCTGCGTAGTCTGCAAGGTGCGTTTAGGGTCGTCATGCCAGAACTCCACTTCCACGACCACTTCGCACGTATAGCTGTTCTGTTTCGGTTCTACACACTCGCTGCTTTGAATGTCGATACAGCAGCAAGAACAAACTCCATTTGTCCACCCCCCCCCACCAGTAGCTCCTGCACAATTATTCTCTTCTCCGCCTCCGCAACCCCAGTATCTAGACTCAACGCCGCACACATCAGAATGTCCTTCGGGACAGTCAGCCGTTTCACACGCACTTCCTGTGCATTGTATTGGGTCGCGTTCTCGTTGTTCTGCGATTGTAACGCACGCGGAAGTTGGATTGGTACGGTTGGTGTCGGTGATGGAGAGGATTTGGATGCTGCAACCAGATTCGACTGGGAAGGTCTTCATTGGGTCGAAAAAGAGGTAGAAATCGTTGTTCATGAGGAAGAGGGGGGGGATTACAAAGAAAACGATCATAATCGTAAGCATCTGCTGAACTGAGGGTGATTGGCGACGAAGAAGGTGGGGAATTCTATACATGAGAGTTAAGGAAAAGGAGAGGGATGATGAAGAGGACAATGAAGAGGGTGTTGGGGGAAGCTTCGTGTTGAACTGAGAAGAATTCGAAGATAAAAACAAGATATAGCATAGCATTTTTGTCAAAAAAAAACCAAAAATATTTTAAAACTACCTAATCGCCAATTGCCGATTTTCATGACCGCACGTTAATCCACAAAACTCCCTACGTCTTATTTTAAATTTAAACCAATGCCCGCAACTCTTCCAGTACTTTCTCGTCGACCTCGACCACTCTGTCCTTGTCGCTCAACGACAGAAATTTCTTCACCTTCTTTTCCAACTTGGTTGCAGTGATTTGGTCTCGGTTGGTTTTAATGTCCATGTGCATCTTGCTGTAGTTCACTCCGTGCTTCTTAATGCACTTGTAAATATACTTCTGCTCGTCAACCGATTGGTCGAGCATGATATCAGAACGACGCTTTCCTTTTATGATGCCATCAGCGGGAATGTCGAAAAGCTCAATCGCCTTCTTTCCATCTGCGAGAGATTCCAACGTGATCACCTTCGCGCTATCTCTATGCCCCTTCCCGCGCTTCACACGCCCAACCATGTCCGCCTCGCCATTGCAGTCACCATTGAGGCCAATTCGAGCCATGTTTCGAGTGTGCGAGATCTTGGGGTCCCAATTCGTGGCGACTGTTTTGTCTGTGAAGTTTGGCTTCTTGAAAAAGTGCTTGGAGGTGTTATTAAGAGTTACTTTGTTGTTACCAGACCTCATCTTCTTTCGTGTCCCATGTTTAACCATGCTATATTTTAATTGCGGGAATTGAAGGGTTTTGGGGCGGTTTTAAAGGTTAAGGTTGTGCCTGGGTTTCAGAGTAGCGAGAGTGAGGGGGCAGTAATGTGGTATGTGCGTTTTTGGCGAGATAAAGTGAGAAATATGTGAGTTAAAATTTTCATTTTTTCAACCCTGGGTTCGCTCACTCGTTATCCCCTTCTCCCTCCCTCCCTCCCATATCCGACCCCCATTCCTTCTTGTAGTGCCTTCTTCTTCCAGGATGCCCATATACGTGCTTCAACTCAAGGCAACGCTAGAAAACATAGGGTTGATTCACCCCACTTTGGACTCCATTAAAATATCGGTTCAGCACCCGCAGGATGATTCTCAAACACGATCTGATGTGATCCTCTCCTGTGCGAACGATGTTGAAATGCATGTGCAGCACGGAGATGGATTTGAGAACGTTGCCTTCAACATGAGCTGGGAACAGAAGACGAAACCAGCGAGCTGCGTAGTTTGCGACGCTGCGACTGTGAAGAAGGCGTTACCTAAAAAATGCAAGAACGCAGGCGACTATACGGTGCGCGACTACACAGAGGATGACAGCGGCTCATTCGTCCCAGTGCTTGCCGTTGATTTTTCCGGCATGGAGCCGACCAGTTTTACACCAGCGGATTGCGAGGAGTTTGAGGTAACGACGATCGGCGGAAAGAAGGTGAGCGAGCCGCAGCGAAGCGAGCTAGTCACAACTGGTACATGGCGAGCCACTACGAAATTAACAACACTCCCTCTCAATTTGTTTGGGTCGCTTTCGCTCGCTCGTCTGCGCAGTTTACGAGCGACTTGGTTGCCTTTGATGATGACTGGTGCGAGTATGACGACGAGAATGACGAGAGCGTGAGCGTTCAAGAGATAGAATTTCAGTGGGTGCTGTTGAAGAAGTAGAAAAGGGTTACAATAGAGATGCTGTGCTAACCTAGTTCGACATTTTATTTCAATTTTATTATCTCCTCGACCTCTTCGACTTCGTCGCCTGGCTAGGAGCAGTGCTGCTCCCCCAATCCCCAATCCCCCCTCCCCCCCCGCCGTCATCATCGCTGTCGTCGCTGCTGAGCATGCTGATGACTTCCGGCTGGGCCGTCTTTTTCTTGGCTGCCGCCTTTTTTTTAGTGGGCGTGGCCGCCTTCTTCTTCTTCGGTGGCGGTGTTGGTGGCTTTTCATCGTCGGAGCTCAATGCAATTCCACCACCATCATCATCATCATCATCATCATCACCCCCCTCCATCCCATTGTCGCTATCATCACTATCCACGTAGCTCTTCTTCTTGGTCGCCGCCCCCCTCTTCTTCCGTTTGCTGGTTGGAGCGGAGAGGATGTTGCTGATGTCCATCCCGTCGTCGTCGCTGTCATCTGTTCTCCCCCTTTTCTTGGCCGCCGCGGGCTTCTTCTTCGCCGCCGGCTTCTTCTTCTTCGCCCCCCCCTCGTCACCGTCGTCAAGGTCCTCAACCTTGTCGTCGATCGTCATGCGCTGGGATTCCAGCTGCGTGTACGTTTCCCGGCGCTTCAGGTGTGCCTCGTGCTGCGAATTATGAGTTTAATGTAGTTAGAGCAATTTTTAATATTTTTGAGGTGTGTTAAATTAAATGGGTGTGGAGGGGGGGAGAC
>BRYC01000201.1:52511-62972 GCA_030267985.1 Parmales sp. scaly parma | reverse complement strand
TTGGCCCTCCTGCCTCTTCTGTTCAATCTCCCACTTCTGCCTCTCCTCGCCCTCCCGCAGCTCCCTCTTCAGCTCGTCAACCTTTTTCAGGTCCTCTCCTCGGGCACTGTTTTCTGTCAATTCGCTCTCCAAAAGCCGCACTATCTCGTAGAAGCTCGGCCTCTCCTTGCTGTCGTTATCCCAGCATTTTTTCATTATTTCCCTCAGCTTCCCGCTCACGCTGTTCTCGCCGCTGATGAACGGCCTCAGCAGGTCGTGTTGAAGCATCACCAACAGTTTTGCCTTGCTAAACTTCACAGAGCTGTCAGCCGCTCGAAGCAGATCCTCTATCCCTCCCTCCTGGCACATCTCGGCGAGGAGCATGCCGAAGCTGTACACGTCGACCTTCTTGTCGTACCGCTCGCCCCGGAAGATTTCCGGCGCCATGTAGTAGGGCGTGCCCACCATGGTCATGTTGCCGTCCTCGCTCACAACCCTGCTCTCTCCGAACTCGCTGATCTTTACCGAGCTGGTCTTCGTCAGCAGCACGTTTTGCGGCTTCAAGTTTCTATGGACAATTCCCTCGCGGTGGGAGTTCGTCGCCGCGTCGAAGAAAACGCTGTTGTGGAGGTAGTTCATGCCCTTGCAGATCTCAACGCACCACTGCAGCTTGTTGTTCGCCCAGCTCAACTGGCTGTTGTTGTTTTTGGTGAGCGCAGCCTCCAGCGTCCCACCTTCGCACAGTTCCATCACCATGCAAACCAAATCTTCCTTCCACACCGCGCCGATCATCATGACGATGTTGTCGTGCTTCAGCTCCTTCAGGAACAGACACTCCTTCCTGAACTTCAGCATCGTCGTCTCGTTGTCGTCAGCATTGTTGTCCAGCACCTTCACCGCCACCTCGTGGCCTCGATATTTCCCCTTCAAATATCTCGCCCCATCTCGCCTCCCCAAACTCTCCTCACCAATCACCAAGTCATGTCGGCTGATCAGCACGGGGACAAGGTCACTGTCCTCCCTAACAATCTCCCGCTCCTCCTCGTCCATGTCCTCAAACTCCACCACATCCCCGAACTTGTTGTTGACTGCTCCTCCCGCGGCCTCTATCATATTTTCGAAATCAATTGACTTCTCCACCATTGCAATCAAATCTTTGAAGAGCGGAAGCACCTCGTGATTGCCGTCCTCAAACTCTACGCGGATCTCGCTCGGGAAGACCATATTCTTCGTGTGCTCTATGGCGTCGTAGAAGAGTTTCATCCTCGGCGAAAATCGCCGCTTGTACACGTCGCAGTACAAGCCCAGCATCGGCTCAAGTAGCTCCTCCTTGTCGCACCGTCTGTTCCCTGGGTGATTCAACCGGCAGCAGGTATACTCTCCGCCGAACACCTTCACCGCGTCGGCAATGTTGTACTCGTTGTCGTCAATTTTGTCAATTTTGTCAATACTCGTGGCCAAATACATGTTGTCGAAACCCCTCCTGGATGCGTGGCTCGCAACCTCCGCCCTGCACCATCCTCTCCTGTTGTACGTCTCAACGCTGCACACCTCGTGTGTGTTCATGTGCGTCGCCTCGGGGGCCACAATCACGAAGGAGTGCAACGACGAGGACACCGCCGGGAGCGAGTTCACCGCCAGCATTTGCGTGTTGCGGTTCGCCTGGGGGATCGACCCGTAGTCAAACCAAACATACGTCTTGTCTAAGCTCGCGTTCTCCTCTGCAAGCTTCTCCGTAGCTGCCACCATGATTGGGAACTGAGCATCGCCTGGGTCCGGCTCGCCAAACCCCAACCACTGGTGGGAGAAGAAAATAGTGTAGTTCTTCCTTAGGAACCCCTCCAAGCCTTCCATGTCGTCAAAACTTTCCATGGAATTGCGATGCTGGTCACGCAGCACCTCGAATGAGGTGAAGCGACCGAGTTTTATAAAGGCGCTCGCCTTCATTAAAACGATCGGCGCCTTGAACTTTCTCACCTCGTTGCGGGCTCGGGTGATGAGCTCCTTCTTGGCAATCTCGTTCTCCTTCTCAAGCAAGATTGCGTTCTGCGCCGAGCGAGATTGTGTGCATTTTCAACGAAGCACGAGAGCAGCGAGCGAGCAAAAATAGTCGAGTGGTTAGTACATTAAGGGTGTTGCCAGTCACAACTAGTGTATGCTGTTGCTGGCTCGCCGCTTCGCACTCACCTGAACTTCTGCCTTGTTGTGCTTCAGCACCTCGAGGCGGCTCACACTGTTTAGAATCTCAGTTATTTCTTCGAAGCTCGGCCGCGCTTTTGCCCTGTCGCTCCAACACCTTTGCATTAACGCCGAGACGCTAGCAGGGAATTGCTTGCTTACGGTCGGCCGCAGCGCGTGTTCCGCAACGCAGGTCATTACCTGCATCGCTGACAGTGGTTCACCGTTTTTTTGGTTCTTGGACGACCTCCGTGAGCTGTTACCAAGCACAGCCTCGCTCTGTTCTACTGCGCCAAGGAAGGACGCGTAAGCGTCGCCCTTACTGCACTCGAGTGCAAGGACAGTTACCGCGAACGAAAACACATCGGCGGACTTGTCGTAATTCTCCCCTCTCACGATCTCCGGTGCCATGTATATTGGGGTGCCGGTGAGGGTCATCTCCACATCAGTCTTGCCGCCCCTGAACGCCTTGCTCGTTCCAAAATCAGCAACCTTGGCGCTAAACTGGGCGGTAAGCAGCACATTCCCTGGCTTCAAATCACGGTGAATTAGAACATCCTGACGGTCTTTCGTCTTCTCATCGAAGAAGGACGTGGTGTGGAGGAAGCTCATCCCCTGAGCGATATCGCAGACTATGCTAAGTTTGAGATTCTGCCACGTCCAATTTTTGCTTATCTTCTTGGACTTAAGAGCGTCGCTCAAGGAGCCCGACTCAGCGAACTCCAACACAATCCCGACCATCTTATCGCTCCACAACGCTCCCATCAACATGACAATGTTGGGATGCCGCAACTGGTTCATCAACAAAATCTCGTAGCGAAAAGCTCGCATGCTGTGCCAGCGAAGATTTGAGTTAGTGGACTTATATATATATATATATAAGGAAGGCAAGCAAGCGGAGACTGCGAAACTCACCTCTCCGAAGAAATCTTGCTCAGCTGCTTGATCGCAACGAAGATGCCATTGTACCGCCCCTTGTGCACCTCCCCGAAGGCGCCTCGGCCAATGCTGTTTTCCAGAATTTCAATCCGTTCCCTGGCAATGAACAGTTGCTGCAACGCGTTTGCGCTGCTAATGGAGCTCCGCCGCCTGTTTTTTATTCGACTGCCCTGGTTCACCGCCGCCCCCACGCTCTCATCATTCTGTTTCATGATGTTTTCGACAACCTCGACCTGCGCATTGAAATTGAGTGAGTGAGTTTTGTGAGCGTTCGCGCGATGGCTCGTCTCTTCACTCGCGCTCACCTGCTCTGGGTTCAACTCCTTAGCCTTGAGCTGAGCATTCATTTTTTCGATTTTATTGTGCTGCTCAAGCCTCTCCACCGACATCGTAAAATTGCCGAAAAAATACATTCTCGACTCTTTCTCGAGCTTCCGCCCGACGAAGACGCACACGGTCACAAAAGCTGTAGCGACGCAGACCTGCGACAACCAGCCGAGTCATTGGGGTTAGCTTAAATTTGTTTGTAATTTTGGCAATTTATCGCTCACCTCGATGGTCATATACAAACGGTCCAACTCTGGGTCGCACGAGAAGCTGAACCGCGCGTATTCCAGTGTGGGAATGACACCTACGATTGGGTAGCTGGCCTCGGAGCTTTTGTTGTAGCACGGGACTCGGTAGAAAACTGTGCCGACCACGTAAACAAACAGCATGGACGCCAGGTTCAAAGTCTTCCTCACCCACACATTGCCACTCATAAACATGATCAAGTACGCATTGAAGATGACCATGGCCAGAACGATGAACGGGTGGATAGCATTCCCATTAAATCTCCCAGCGAATGCATTCAGAAGCACCCCGATCGCGTTCACCACGACCCCTGTTCCTAGGAAGTCGTTGAAAAGCAACTCGTTCGAGAAATAGATTGACGTTTTGGAGAGGGGGAGAGTGACAGTCGTAATGCCCAGAACAATGAGACTGTAGAGAAGATTTGGTGAAGAGCTCGCTGAGATCGTAAAAAAACAGAACGGAAGAACGAATCCTGTAACAACCAAGGTGAATCGGTGGACATTTAGTGTCTTCAGCATCAGAATCCTTCGGAACCAAAGTTCATATTCCTCGTCGAAGAACTCGAGGGAGTTCACACTCTGCGAGTCAATGTGGGACGCGGCGGAAAAGAGGAAAGTACTGATCTGCCTGTCTAATTTCGCTGACCCATACGATGATGAATCGTGGCCGCCCGTCCAAGACGTTGCACCATCAGATTCCGACAGCAAACCATCGACAGCCCTGTACATCACGTTGACAAGGATAAACAGGATGAAGTAAATTAAGACCCAGCCCGTGTCGAGGGATTTCTCAGGAATTTCGAGCTTGTCGTTCGGGTTGGCGTGAGTGAACGCGTTGGTGCAAGTCTGTGAGCAAGAATTTGAACACATCTGAAGCCATTCGGGTAGGGAGAAGGGTTCAGGGTTGAAGGTCAGGGCACTGTTGCTATTCGAGAAATCGCCTCCCCAGCGGTGGAAGCCAGGTATTTGGCTAGAATTGTAAATGGGGAGCAAGAGGGAGCTTAGATATGGGCTTGTGATGATTGAAGTGAATCCATTTAAATTGGCCACAACAAAGTGACACAAAGCGACGAGAATAAACACTCCCCCCACTCCAAGAGTATACTTGGTTCCTGAATTGAGTTCTTTCGGTTCGAGCATTTCTTGGTTAAATTGGGTATTTTTTTTAAACTCGATTTTGAGATTGCTTCAGAACTCCAAAAATCAATTCCACTCTCCAAATACTGATTGTATTTGTCCCAACTCACACACCTCCATGATCCCCCAGCAAAACTCAATAGCCAATATCCCGGCAGTTGACGCTATACCAGAGTCATGGATGGGAATCCCATTACGAAATCAAGTGAAGGATGACCTCGTCAAGAAGGTCATTTGCCTCTCCTTCGTTGCAGCAATGATAGAGATTGTGTTGTTCATCGAGGAGCAGCGCATTTCTGGCAAGGTAAATAGCTCGAACACAAGTCAAGCTTATGTGAATTTCATCATAGCGCTTTCAGTTCCCCTTTGTGGTTACAAGGGAGCGCAGAACGACGATAAAACGATGATATGTTGGTTCTGCGGCTGCAACTTTGCCCAGGCGAGTTGGCAGATGCTGCTCATCTTCTACATAAGTTATCACATCGACACGGTAGACTATGTGTGTGATGCTTGCGAGCAGGTGAGTTGAGTTGAGTTGAGTTTGTTTGGAGTTGCATTAAATTGACGCGCTAACCCCCCCACCCCCCCCCCACCCCCTCGCAGAAAATTGGCATGTCATACCAGGAGCTGTTGCTGGTAAATCAAGAGAAACCCGAGGAATCTGAAATTATAGTTCAGGCCTTTTCAACCTGCCTGTCATTCACAAGTGGCACAAAGTTCGACATGAGCTTGTGTAGCGATGGCAATATGGCCGAGTTGCTCAAACTCAAATCCACCCTCTACAACACTCTCATTCCCCTTTCAATATTCCAGTACATGACATTTTTCTACGGCAACCAACTTTACAAAGTCGATGAAAAGGTCATGGTCGAGTTGCCAACGATTCAACACCCCGCCCCGACGCTTGTTGTGGCGCAGTCGAGCTTTGTGCCGGCTGTCCTGACTAACAGTTCGCCAACGAACTACGACGTAGTGTCGGCTGCGTCTTCTTCGGCGGGGGATAATTATTTCGGACCAACAATAGCAGAAATGACCGACTTGCACGCGGCACACACAGCGGCTTCGTCGCACCCGACCAGTGACGGAGGAACATACGCTGACATGACGTTTGCCGGGGAGGCTCAGGGCGTTGCTCTCGATTTCAATAACAACGCCTTCTTGGCGCACAATTATACTACCAGTGTGACTGTGCAGCCCAAACTTTAAACAACAACCCAACCAATTAAAAAAAAACAACAACAACAATGCAAATGCAAATGTAGAGATATAAGAACGGGAAATATATTTTTGCTCAATCTACGTAAAATTTCAGCGCACAGCTCAGCATGGGGCCGAGCTTGACTGTGATGACTCCCCCACACTTCTCAATCTTCACTGATCGCTTGGTGTCCGTTCCATGGGACTTCTCAAAAGCATCCAGAAGGGTGAGGAAGTCCTTGAAATTCTTCTTGTCTTGGGGGGTGCCGATGTTTTGCAGGAACTCGCCAACAGAACCGTTCCGCACGGCCCAGCTTTCCGAGGTGAAACCCTGCCACCCATCGTCCTCGTCATCGTCAAACTCAACCACCCCATCTGTTAGAATCTCTTTCAATTTCTCGTAATCTATTTTGTTCTTCTTCCTCGCCCTCAGTTGCTCCATCATGAACATGACCTCTCCCTTGGTGAGCTTGTCGCTCTTCAACTTTGTCAAAGAGATCGACTTGAATTTTGACTTTGACAAGAACCCGTGGCCATCAGCATCAGCCTGCCGGTAGCAGGCGCTGAGCTTCTTCAAATTCTTCGCACTGTGCGAAAGGAGCTTGGCCCGCAGAGAGTTGCGAATTTCGGAAAGGATGATGTTGATGTCTTCATCCTGTTCGTTTGTGTAGTTGTAGAGTTCTTTGCTGGAGTATTTGACATCTTCGGAGGATGATGTAGAGGAAGAAGAGGAGGTGGTGGAGTTGGAGGTGGAATCCGAGTCCGACGAGTCAGATCGGCTGCTGCGTGATTTTGACCTGGAAGTTGACTTGGACTTGGACTTGGACTTGGATTTGGTCTTGGACTTGAATTTGGATTTGGATTTTGTTCTACGGTGGCTGTCTTCAGAATCTGAATCTGACGAGTCGGAATATTTTGCCCTGCCCATGGTAAGTTTGTTAAAATGTGGACAAAGAAGTTTATTTCGCGTTAGAGTCTGTTGCCACTGTGTCTTCTTTTCGCGTTTAATTTTGAAACTTCCAACGATTATAAATATACAAAAATTGAACAAAAAGCAATGTGCTGGTTTTCCACCCTCACCAAGCACCCTACAATTTTTAAATCTCCCGTCCACACAATATTGACTTTCCTCTGACTTAAAATTGGATGGGCGCTGGCGGTTCACTTGAGCAACACCACCAAAACCAACAAAAAGGAGGGATGGCAGGATTTTATCAGCTTTCAGAGGAAGACTACAACTCGCTCAACTTTCAAGGCACACCACCACCCTATCGTAATGCAATGGCCCTCGCTCAAAAATTTGAGGTCCTGACGCTTGACGGTGGCCGTGCGATGGATGATGCTAAGCCCACGACTTGTTGTTCGTGCAGCAAGTGCTTTCGTGGAAGGACGTATAGCTTGGATATCTCGGAATCTAAAATAGAAGAGGATTCAAATGACGAGGGGAAAAACCACAAGGGAGACACACACCAAGATTCCAATTTTTTATACGAAGGGAAAGGCTATTGCTCCCTCAACTGCTTCTTCGACGCGCACATAAAAAAGCCTTGCCTCTGCGAGTACGTCGACAAGCTGGCCTCTATGCTGTTCCCCGAGCTTGTAAGTAGAAACAATAATTGTAGTGACAAACATGAAACCCATCCCTTCCTTCAATTTTAATTCACAATTCTTCAAGAATACATGCCCTCAATCACACTCGAGTAGTTTTTGCATGCCTCAGTCCTCTTCAACTTTAACGTAGGGGTCAGCTCTCCTGTGGGCTCGGTGAAGTCCTTGTCCAACAAGGCCCATTTGCTAACCCTCTGAGCCCTGCTCGTTGTCTTGCCATTGGCCGCCTCGGTTCCTTCGTTGAAGTATGTCTCCCATTTGCTGCAGGTCTGGGCTTCGTTGACGGTCGTCGCCTTGCTTCCAATGGCGACGGACGTATCTAACGCCGCCCCGGCGAGCTTGTCGGTGCAGCTTCCGTCGTCGTTCATCTCGACCAAAAGGCAGAAGACGATGGTCAGGAACTTCCTCTTGTCTCCGATAACCATGCAGTTGGACAGCGCCGGCATGGCCAGTTTGAACTCGTTCTCGATGAGCACGGGGGGGATGTTCTCTCCTCCGGCCGTGATGATCAGCTCTTTGATCCTTCCGGTGATGCTCATGAACCCGCTAGGTCCGGGAATGTTAGGATCTTGGTCATCGTCGAAGCTCGCCACGTCTCCAGAGTGCAGCCACCCATCCTGATCGATCGTCTCTGCCGTCTTGTCCTTCATGTACATGTACCCCATGAAGATGTGGCGTCCGCGGTAGCAGATCTCTCCAGTTCCATCGATGATCTTGGACTCGGTTCCGGGGAGCGGGCGTCCGCAAGTTCCAATTTTCCACGCGGTGGGTGTGTTGACGGTGTGGGGCCCAGTGCACTGCGCATTTTTAATGGAGAAGCAGGGGGGAGCGATTGTAATAATGTTTGTTAGTTTTAGTAGTGGCTCGTTTATATTTCTCGTCTTCCTCAACCCCCCCCCACCCCGCCCCGCTCCGCTCGCTCACCTCACTCTGCCCGAACAGCTCGTAGATGGGAATGTCAATACTGGCGAAGTAGTTGAGCACCTTGAGCTCGATGGGCGCGGCACCGGTGAAGCACGCGATGCACTTCTCCAAGCCCAAAATCGCCTTGATCTTGCTGAAGACAATTTTGTTGGCAACTCCAAAGAAGGCGGGCTTCCCCCCCTTGGCTCCGAACTGAGCCATGCCGTTCTTCTTGCTGCCCTTGGCCTTGGCCCAGGTGGCAATTTTCTTCTTCAGGCCCTTTGTGGTCTTTCCGACAGCCTGCATCTTCTCGTAGATCTTCTCCCAGACCCTGGGCACCCCGAAGAACACGGTGGGCTGCACCTCCCTGAGGGTCATGCCGAGCGAGCCGCGGAGGGCGTCGGGTTAGGCAAAGAAAACCTGAGACCCGCTAACCATGGGGCAGTGCATGTCGAGCATCTGCGCGGCAATGTGGCTGAGGGGGAGGTAAGAGACCAAGCAGTCCTTGGGGCCAAGGGGGTCAATGGTTCCCATCATGGTCGCGCTGGTCCAGCACAAGTTGTCGTTGCTGATCATGACCGCCTTGGGGTTCCCGGTGGTTCCAGACGTGTAGATGAGCGTGCAGCACTCTCCGGCCGCTTGCCCATTGATCCTCTCGTCGATCTTGTCCTGCTCGACACTCTTACCGAGGTCGCAGAAGTCGGCAAAGGAGTAAATGGGCACCTCGCAATCTAGGCCCGCCGGGACAGGCTCGCCGTACACGACAATCGCCTTCAAGTGCTTCAAGTCCTTGGCAATGGCCAAGTACTTGTCGAGCTGCGAATAATAATATTAGTTTTTTGTTCATGTCATGAGCCAGCACCAATGTAACACTCACTCACCTGTTTCTTACCCTCAACCACGACGACCTTCGCCCTGGAATGTTCGCTGACGTACTTGCAAGCTTCCGGGGCGTTGGTGGTGTAAATTCCGGCGCTCACACCGCCAGCTGCAATTGCTCCAAAATTGGCAAAGAACCACTCGGGGGCGTTGAAGCCGAGAATGTTAATGCAGTCATGGGCTTCAAATCCAATAGAGACGAGGCCCTTGGCGAACGACATACACTGGTCGTAGTACTCCTGCCAGGTCCAGACGGTCCAGGCGGTGTTCTCAGCCTTCTCGCCAGCTTTGGGGATCTTTTGGTGAAGAGCAGGCAAGTTCTTGTTCTTGGCCACGCAAGATTGGAACTTTGCCATGACCTGCAATGTGGGAGGTGATTAAAGAGGGGGAGAAGATTTGATATATTGGTTTGTAAGTATGTTGTTGTCGGGCAGAAAAATGAGATTCACCTATTAAACAGTTCAGGAAATTTATTAAACGTACCGTGATAGAAGGAATGCTTCCCGCTCCCTTGGCATCTATGATAATGTCGTTGACCTCGGAAGGATCAGTGCATGTGAGAGTCATTCTTTTATTGAGGGGTTTGAGAGCTCTAAGCTATATAAAATTGTTGGCCTCAATTTGTTTTTTGTTTTTTTTGCGATTGTCGGATCTCGCATTGTTTTTCACACGCGCCGCAACAGAAAACTCAATATAGTATCTCCAGGCGTAACAAAACGCTCAATAGATACCAATTGGACCTGAGTAACTTCTACTCAGTTATCTAAGAATAGAGTAATTGAGAATTGGCTCCTATCTGTTCTGAATCTCTCGAGAGTATTCAACTCATCTTCGGTTGTTAAAATCTACTACCACGAGCGACACAACTGACCCTGAAGTAAAGAAAGAAGCAGTCCCCGAGCAGGGACCTGCTCATCATAGTGCAGAGATTGTGAAGACTGGGCTTGCTGGTGAGTACAAAAAAATAAATGATGAAGACGAGCTGAGAGTCAGACTTTTACTAACTTTTAGTTGTTTATTTTTTTTGTTGTTGTTTGTACTTCCCCACCCCCCCACCCCCCCACCCCCC
>BRYC01000201.1:0-52454 GCA_030267985.1 Parmales sp. scaly parma | reverse complement strand
CCTCACACCTCCCACACCCCCCACACCCCCACCCACCCCACAAACCACACAATTCACAGGAATCTTCTACTCACTCGGAGTGAAGGTCTCCAAGAACGCGTGCCCCATCATCATTGTCGGATATGTGATTACTGTCCTGCTGACCATGCTGATTGTTCCCTTTGGATCTGTGGAGAACTCCATCGAGAACCTATGGATCAAGGAGGGAGGCCGCGTCTACGACGAGGTGTCATACATGAAGGACTACGCCATCCCAGGAGTTGGCCGCGAGTTCATCCTCATTGACACGAAGATTGGCGAGGGGGAGGACATCCTCGGTCCCGAGGACGACATGCTGACCCGAGGCAAGCTGATTGCCATGGGCGACTTTTTGGAGAAGACCGTGACCACGCTCTCCACCACAGTGAAGGACATTGACGGCGTGGAGCACACCGTCAACTCCAAGGACATTCTGGATGGCGGCTCCACTGGAGCCTACAACAGGCTGAGCGTTTTGGACTGCTTCGTGGAGGGCGACTTCGACTACTGCGGAGACGTGATCGAGCCGCTTAACGGCGCGTTCAACAACCTGACTGCTGGAGTGTTTTCCTCAGAGTTCGAGGTGTCCCCCTACAACTGGTGCCAGTTTGCCAAGCTGCAGCCCGTGATGGAAATCGCGCTGGGCCTGACCTCGGAAATCGCCAACTTCACGTCTCTCTCCCCCTCAGTGAAGAACGCGAAGTACGCCTCCCGCGAGAAGGCCCTCTTGCCCGTGACCGACGGGTGGAGCCCGGTGTCCAAGGGCGTGTGCAAGCCGTTCTTGGAGGACCCTCTCACCAGCGGCAAGGCCAAGCACGCCCAGTACTCCTCCTTGGACGCCGTGGCCGACTTCACCAGCTGGAAGATGTACGACATTGCCGCCACCACCACCGACTGGGTGACCTGGCGCAACGAGGAGCTGGGCCTTCCGAGCGCGGCCGAAAACGACGACGAGGTGGTCTTGGTCTTGGAAATGTGCAATATGATGGGCATCTACGACATCGGCGTCACCCACCTGGACTGCTGCTCCTACCTCAACCAGGTCGCCCCCCTCATCATCGCCGGGACGGACTCGGGCGAGTTCGCCGACGCGATGACCTGCCACGACCCCACATGCGCCCCCGTCATCATGGACGCGGCGGTCCTCGCCCAACAACTGTTGGGCTTGCCCGCCCCCGCCCAGCTCTCCGCAGGGTGCGACCTGGTGGAGGCCCCCTCGAACGGCCTCCCGGAGCTCTCCTTTAACGCAAGCGTAGTCGGCCCTTGCGTTATCGCAGATGAAGTGGGAGACGGCAACTGGACCAGCTCTATTAACATCAAGAAGCACTGTTGCGACATGATCGGAAAAGACGCCACCGTGGTGGCCGACGCCAGCTTCAACGTGGGGGAAACGTACCTGTGCAACGATGACGACTGCAAGGCGGCCACTAACTCGTACATTGCCCACGTGGGGGGGGACAACACCGCGGCCATGACCACCATGGTGAGATTTATTATTTTAATAAAAACACTCACTTAACACTCACTTCAACACTCACTTCAAACTCTAATTCTTCAATTAATTTTTCAATTCAAATCTCAAAGTTCGCCACCGAGTGCCAGGCCGCTGACGCCACGCCAAGGGCGGCCGCGCAGCCCTGCGACACCTCCAACCCGGGGCACATCAGCTGCTACAACCCGTATTTCCACCAGGGGTACAGCATCCTGGACCCGTGCGACGTCACCCTCGAGCAGTATGTCGCGGACCCTGATCTGCTCAAGAACTGCCCCCGGTACGCGCAGTTCGAGGCAATGGCCAAGACCAACAACGTTGACTGGAGCGCCAGCGGGTACAAGGTTGGTGACCAGAGCGGGAACGCCGCGTGCACTATGCAGAGCCACGAGAACTTCAACTCGTGCTACCACAACATGATCCTGTTCATCCTCGATACCCAGAAGAAGATCAAAAAGGGACCGGTGAGTGAGCGAAGCGAGCGAGCCTTGATGAAGACGAGAATATGAGCTACTACTAAACTAACATTATTCTCAATTCTTTGGCTTGCTCGCCTCCCCCCTGCTCCATTAAAAATGCGCACAATCTCGCTTCATTTTGCTCGGCGCAGGACTTCTGGACGACCGACCACGCCGACTACAACCTCAGGGTCATGCACGACGAAGGCATCCGGTACCTTCCCTTCTCGGGAGAGTGCACCGGAATTGATGACAAGGCCGGCAGGGGCGTGTCCGTGGTGGCCAATATTGGCTGCGGTGGTAGCTGCAACTCGACCGCCGACACAGTGTACGCCCTGCAGACGATTTACTTCCAGCAGCCGGCCAAGAGCCTCGTCACGCAGTGGAAAGACCAGTACGGCTGGACGCTGGACAACGACGACGTCAAGGATGCGCTCACCGTCTGGAAGAAGCAGCTCGTTGAGAATGTTTTTGGAAACGCGCCGTAAAAGGACACTGACAACAGCGGAAACGTCTTTACGGCGGCGTTCGTTCAGGAGGCGTTCACGTGGGCGATTTCGGCGGCGAGCGAGGGGTCCATTGGCTTGGTGCTTGCAGGGTACTTTTTGATGTTCGCATTTGCGATGTTCGGGTCAATGCTTAGGCTGGACCACGTTGCCCACAAATCCAGGTGAGCGAGCGAAACCAAAATTACTACAGACGGCTACATCCACTACTGAACTAACCAACTCGATTCGTTTGGCTCGCTTGGTTCGCTCGTGCTTCATTAAAAATGCGCCTCGCTTCGCTCGACGCAGGTTCATCCTGGGATTGCTGGAAGTGCTGACCGTTGCGGTCGGAATCGGTGCTGGGTTGGGCGTTGCAAGCATGGTTGGTATCAAGTTCAACGCGACTAGCGTTCAGGTGCTGCCTTTCTTGCTGCTCGGCTTGGGCGTCGACGACATGTTCATCGTGGCGTCGAGCTTCCAGACCTTCAACAAGGAGATTATTGACCCGGACGAGATTGCCGGAAACTGCTTGTCTGTGGTTGGGCCCAGTATTTTGTTGACTTCCGTCACCAACGTTATTGCGTTCGGTTTTGGAATGCTCACCCCCCTGCCGGTTTGCGTCGCCTTCACCCAGATGGCTGCATTCTGCGTTTGCTTCATCTTCACCTCCGTCTTGCTAATCTTCACCGCCGTGTGCAGTTGGGACGCGAAACGCAGGAGGAAGGGAAAGGCCGACGCACTGATCAGCTGCTTCGTCAAGGATATCGACCCAGACGTCATCATCAACGAGACTGGAGACGACATGAGCGGAAGCAAGGCGAGCAAGGCGTACGGAAAGTTCGTTGTCAGTTGGCCTGGAAGGGCCATAGTTGGCGTTGGAACCATCATTTTCTTCGTTTTGTGTGTTACTGAGGGGTGGGTCAACCTGAAACAGGGTTTGAGGTGAGTGGGGTGGAGTTGAGTTGAGTTGGTTTGGAGAAGTGGAAATTTCATTCAAACTAAACAACCAAAATTCAATCCAATCCAATCCAATCCAATCCAATCCAATCCAATCCAATCCAATCCAATCCAATCCAATCCAATCCAATCCAATCCAATCCAATCCAATCCAATCCAATCCACACAAAACAATGCACAGTTTCGAACACATCTTCCCGGCCGGCGCCCACGAGGCAGAGTTCTGGCTCATTCAGGACGGCTTCTTTGGATTCATGCCCTTTGCGGTTGCGACCAAGGCCGGCATCAACTGGCCCTACCAGCATCCTCTCATCTTCCGCCTCCAGCAAGCTTTGGAGGCCGACGACTGCACGGGCGACACCTGCCTCTGCAGGAGCTCCAACAACCCCATTGCCTGCCAAGGCTACTACGGAAACAACGGAGTCCACGAGAAGAAGGCTGCGGAAGGAGTTGACATTGGAGTCAGCATTCCTTTCCCCGGCAGTGTTGAGAACGAGTGCAGGCTCGTGTTCGAGGACTGGGTCAACTGCATCACAAAGCAGTACACCTACGTTGAGGCTGAGGACGGTGTCGACTGGATCAGGACAGTTGACCCCATTGCGCCTGGAGACCTGCCGGACAGGTGTACTGCGCCGAGGGAGAAGTGCTTGGATACGTGCAAGGTGAGCGGCGAGCGAAACGAGCCAACGTCCATCCTCAACTCTCACTAACCCAACAAATCCAATCCAATCCGTTTATTCGCAGGACGGATGGCTCGAGTTCGACTCGTTGACGAGGGGGGTCTGGGCACTGTGGCAAACAGACGTGACCGGTGAAGAAGTCACAACCGATAGTACTTCAACGTTCACCAAGGCCCAGATCGGCGACTTCTTTAAGAACTATCCTGACCGTTACCCCGTGTTGAGCAAGGTGAGCGAGCGAAGCGAGCGAGCGAGCCTTGATGAAGACGAGAAATATATACGAGCCACTACTAAACTAACATTATTCTCAATTCGTTCGGCTCGCTCGTCTCCCCCTTGCTCCATTAAAAATGCGCCTCGCTTCGCTCGGCGCAGAAAGTGCCCCAGACTTGGATCAAGCCCTACGACGACTTGGTTTCCAGACTCGGCTTGAACTGGCTGCACATGATGTACCAGTGGGGTCTCCCCTGCTGGTACGCTCTGCCGTGGGCTTACTTGGGCAAGGGAGGACCCAACGCTGCTGGCTACCCCGTCGCCGGGAACATTCCCAGTTTGAAGCTCCTTTGCAAAGCCGGATTCACCTCCGAACTCATGTACAACGTTAGGTGCGAGGACGGCCACTTCGGCGAGTCCATCGACACCAACAACGCAGGAAAGTGTGGACCTGCCTACGGTGTCACCTGGGGACCCAACGTGGAGATGCACGACCCTCCGCAGTATTTGGACACCAACCCGAGCGTCATGAAGGGCGGAGTTTGCTGCGGGGATCGCGAGAACAACCAAGGAAACTGCAAAGGTGAGCGAGCGGAGCTGATCAGAGCGGAGGGGGGCCTGTGACGAGAGACAACAATGCTTTTATTAAATTATTTTATTCCACTCTTTCGCTCGGCGCAGCTTGCCCTTACATTGCTCCCAATGTTCCCGACTTTTTGGATCCCGATGGCGGAAACGACGGGTGGGACCCTGCCGTGAGTGTTTGGGAGAACTTGAGCAATAGGGAGGTCGAGACAAATTTCAAGAGAGGAGACTTGAGCTGCAACATGGACATTTTGGTTGAGTACGTGTTCGATCCATTGGAAATGGACGTGACGTATGACCTGGAGACCGGACGCGCAATGTACGTGGTGGACCCCAGGCTCGACAGCTTGGACTCCAAGACCCAGAAGTCGGGTAACTTTTCGTTGGGCACCATCACTAGTATTTTGATGCCTGATGGAACTGCCGTTCAGGGTGCGAATCCGGCGGATCACGCGATTCTGAAAACCGAATGGTTCGGGTACTGTCCGCAAACTGACCCCAATCATGAAAAATACGGACTTGCTAAATGCACCGGTGGTGCCGAATGTGAGGCTGTGAAAAATGTTTTCAAAGACAATAACGAAGGTGAAGACGAGTGTGTGGCCGTTGAAACCGCCGCGAGCACAGCACTCGCCGCGCGCACAGCACTCGTCGAGACTGCTACGATCTTGAAGCAGACTTTAGCAGGGCAGTTACTTGTGTCTACCAGCCCGAGCGCCTCACCATCCGCAGCACCGAGCGGAGCGCCGAGCGAGGCGCCACCATCCGCAGCACCGAGCGGAGCACCGAGCGGAGCGCCGAGCGAGGCGCCGCCTGGCAGGCGCCGTCTTGGGACTGTTGTCTGTCCGTATTTGTCTCCGTCTGAGTGGGATACGTTCATTGCTAATACCGAGACTGAGAGTTGCGCGGTGATCACTGCAAGTTTGAATACGACACATGGTGATAGTGTCACACTTTCGGAGTGTCGTGTGGGGTCGAATTCCAACCACGGTTGTGAAAATGGTGAGGAAGGGCGAAACTGAAACATCACAATTACCAGAAACTAACAAATTCAAAATTGCCCAGTGCCGGGTAACCAGGTTGAGTATTTTATCAACTACACGCTAATCACAGCCTACACCTCCGAGCTACCTATCACAAACTTGATAGATGATGCCATTGTCAATAAAACCATTACCGCTGCCGCTAAAACTTCTGCTGCTACTACCACTTCATCACTTGGATTTTTTAGCAGTACCTTTGGCGTTACAACGAAGCGGTTGGAGACCACCTTGTTGGAACCTTGCACATTTGAACCAGCTACCGTGTTCTGCCCCGGAGAAAACTGTCCTTGCCACAGGCACGGTGGAGGTGAGCAGGTTCTCAGTAGGTGCACGGCGTGGCCTATTGCGTACATGATGTGCGACGTGACAGACGGAAGCACTGGGTGGCAGGGGACCGGAAAGGAGCCTTGCTGGAAGGGGCAGGATTGGCTGGACGCGTACAATTCTGCGTTCTACACGCTCGCGTTCCACCCCAGCTACTTCGAGCAGTGCATCAAGGAGTGGGTGAATGCTGACGACTACTGGAAGCTGCTGGGACCTGGATTCCAGTGCCACTGCGTGAAGGGCATGGAGGAGATGGACATGGCCAAGAGCGCCTACCCATATTTCCTCCCGGAGGGAACGTGCGCCGAGGGGCCAAAGGACGCCGACGTGAACCCAACCGGCTTGCACACTGACTGCAGTCTGCTGCCACAGGGAGCGCGAGAGTTGATCTACCCCATGCCCATCACCATGATGCAAATGTTCGCCAACAGGCTGGACAGCACGGAGAAGTACGTGGAGCTGATCAACTGGAGCAGGGAAACCATCGAGAAGTACGAGAAGAACACTGGCTTCCCCAGTTTCCCCACGGGAATTCCCATTATTTTCTGGGAGCAGTACGTCACGCTGTGGGACACTGTGAGTCAGATCGTCGTGCTGATGAGCATTGTGGTGTACTTCATCATGGCGTTCACGTTTTTCTTCATTCAGCCGAAATTCGTGACCCCGGGCATGAAGTTGGCGACGGCGTTGTGGACGAGTTTCATCTTGATCTTCTGCATTCTGATGATCACATTCTCGTTGGTGTGTTTGATGGGCTTCACCGACATCTGGCTGAACGGCATCCCCGCCGTGACGCTCATTGTGAGTGTGGGAATTGCCGTGGAGTTCACGGCGCACTTGTGCTTCGCCTACTTGCAGGCGGGTGGGAGTGCCGCCGAAAGGACTGCGCATGCTGTCGACCACATGTTCAAGCCGTTGGTTGACGGAGCGATTAGTACCCAGCTCGGTATCATCATGCTGGCCACGACGGCCTTCATCTTCGTGTTCAAGTACTTCTTCTTGTTGTACACAGTCTTAACAATTGGAGGCCTGGTCATTGGACTGGTTATATTGCCGTGCTTGCTGGGCTTGGTGGGATTGCCAGCTTACGACGATAAGAGTAAGGTCTACGTTGAGGGTTAAGTGTTTATATATAAGAAAAGTGGGAGAAAGTGGAGAAAATTAAATTGGGAGGATGGGGAAATGGGAGAAAAGGAGGGGAGCGAAGGAGAGAGAGAGGGAGTGAGAGAGAGAGAGAGAGAGAGAGAGAGAGAGAGAGAGAGAAAGGAAAGATTCAATGTTTGAAAGACTTTCTATCACATCTATATTTTATTTACCGAGTGGTCTCTCCTCCAAACGCCGGCGAACCAGCAACTATAACAATGCAAATAACGCCGAGGAACGCGACCACCAAAAGCCGATAAACCACCTTCTCGTAACCCTCGTTCTTCAAACCCTGCGCCATCACCTGCAGAACCGGCTCGAACCACTCAACTTCCTTGTTGAGGGGCTGCAAAAACTTAATCTTCTCTGAGGCCTCGGCGTTGGCTGCGGAGAGGCTCCAGTTTTTCTTTACTATTTGAGCATACAGTGCTGCGCGAGAGCGAGAGCGAGAGCGAATGGGTTAGGAGCGAGCGGCCAGCACGACGGAATGAAACTCACCTGCAGCTTTTTGGCAACTTGCAATGTCCACTTTTGATAAATTGGTTAAGCCGGCCACAAATGTTTCGTCCACTTTTTGATCGAGCATGTTGGCCTGAATGGAACAAAGAAATTGCTCAAGAAACTCGTATTTTTTGAAGGGGTTCTCGTCGTCAGGAGCTGATTCCTGAATTCTCGTTAGAACAGATTTCTTGAACTGTGAAACTCCACTCTCCCAGTCTTCTATCTTGATAGTGAGAAGAAACATGAGCCCTCGTCGTGTCTGAAGTTTTCGTACCGCAAGATCTGTCCAATCTTTTCGAGCCACTTCGCCGTAAAGTTTATCAGTTATCATGGTGCAGAAAGAGAAAGATTAGGGGGAATTGGAGGGTTGAGCTGTGAACAAAATATTTGGTTCGAGACTGAACTTCACAATTGATTATGTTATTAAAAAAAAACTGCTGAAAAAGTGGGTGGATAGTGAGTTGTGGGCGGGTGAAGTAAAAAGGTCTTGTCTTGTAGTGTTGCGCGAAAGTACAATAGCAAATGCCTTTTTTTTGTTGTTTTTTTTTTTGTGAAGCCAATTCTCATTTATCAATAACTACATTGTAAGTACATTATTGTTGTTGTGGCGGTCCCCATCATGTTTTCTCCAACGCTCGAGATTTTGAATATAGTTACTTGGTCTGTTCAACTCAAATGTGAAAAAATAAAATAAAGATCTCTTGGGACACATTCAAGAATTCTTTTGTTTATCGTGCTTGCCTGGAGAATTTCGGAGTAAAACATCACTCCCCATGGCCTCCCTACACCTGTTACGGAGGCTAGGTGGGGTGTGAGTTTTCCCTTCACCCGTCTGGCTTGTCACAAAGTCTTCTTAAAACAATTCATCAAGAATATATTTTACTATCGCTTGTGTTGAACACTCAATAAGTCTCATTGTTTTCTTTATTCACAACGCTTACTAACCATTTCACCCCCCCCCGCCCTCCTCAACTTGCCCGACCTCCTCAATCCAACTCTTCTTTGCAGACAAAAAATGGCAGCTAAGCAAGTTAAGGAAGTGGAACTTGAACTTTCCAAGAAGGACGCAAAGAAAGTTGCGAAGTTGGAACCAAAGATTGCCTTCTTCATAGGCCGAAACGACAAGGACGAGGCGCAGAAGATCAGGGACCAAATTGCCGCGATTTGGGACAAGGCGAAAGCAGAGCAGGTACTTAAAACCTGTGCCTCATACTTTCGCGCGTTGTCACCTGGCCCTCTAACCCATCCATCATCCTCCCCCTTCCCCTATCGTTTCTCTCCCTTTCGCCAACGTTCACCGTCTCCTGTCAAAAAAATGAAACGCAATCTGCCCAACTTTTGAATTTGATCTCATTACTTTTAAACAACAGGGATTCTAGGGCCTACGCGCCCTACCCTGCTCTTCAATTTCTGAACCTGTACATCGTGGCGTGGCGTGTGTGTGACGAGGGAAAGAATTGTGG
Source organism: Parmales sp. scaly parma (assembly GCA_030267985.1). NCBI lineage: Eukaryota > Bolidophyceae > Parmales > Parmales sp. scaly parma. Next base: position 43,089 of record BRYC01000201.1, on the reverse strand, counting down.
TAGCAAGCACCTTAGAAAAAACAAAGTTAAAAATAAAAAAAGAAAAATATTATTTATCATATCAACTTCCATTTTCAATCAAAAATTCTGCTGCTGCCACACTCAGCAAATACTCTTCCTCCTCCTCCTCATCACCCAATTCACTCAATTCACCTTCTAAGTCATTCCGCTTCACATAATTCTGTAGTACCAAGGCTTCTCTTTGGGCTATTGTCAATAACTTTGCAGCATCCATTTCCTCCTCTTTCCTCTTGAGATCTCTGAAATACTTCTGAACCGGATTCATTTCCCTCTCCTCATTGATCTCATTGATCTCAAAATTTGGAGTTGCCTCCGGTCGTATGGTGGTGGTCATAACGAATAATTTGAACCCTTCCAGCAGCTCCAATTCGTCGTGGAGAATTTTCGTGCCTTTTTGTATTACTGCCGTGTGTTCTACCCCCTCCCCCCTCTCTTTCCCCTCCCCCTCGATCCCCTTGATCAGTTTCAAAAATTTATCGAGCTGCTTCGGCTTCTCTTTCAGTTTTTTCTTCGCGTCAACCAGAAACTTCTCAGCCTCCTTCATTTTTTTTTTGTGCGTGTTGCCATCAGCGGTTTTCACAATCGTTCGACGAACTGAATACATATATGTTAGTTTTTGGGGTATTTTTTTTCGACCCACATCCATACCATTCATTTCCCCCACTCACCCGTTTCGTTCGTTCGGTTCTTGGCCGCCTTAATCTCGTCCACCTCCGCCAAGTACATCTCAAACCGATGATTGACCACTGCCTCATTTTTGCCCTTGAAAAAATTGGCCACGAGATGCCACGAGTCCTCACCGAACTTGTTCACCAAGTCTTCCAGCACCTCCACTTCATGCACTTCGAACCCATCACTAAATTGAAAACCTGTGTAAAAAATTGACGATCTTCTTTTGTTCGATTTTTCCCTCTTCCTTTTTCGCGTGGTTGGGTTGGGCCTTATGCTTATGCTTGCTGTGCTTGAATTCACGTTTTTCAAGTCCAGCATATCCTCCAAGGCTAGGGCTGGGGCTGGTTCAAATGTTTTGTGCACGGTCCCCTCGTGGCGAGCGAGCCCAGCAAGTGACTTGAAAGTCCTGTCGCACTGCGCGCAAGAAAAGAGGCTTGCTTTTCTAAATGCAAGCCTAGCTTCTTTTTCTGCTTCTCTTGCTGCTGCTTTGAGGGTTTCAACAGTGGTGGGGAGTTTGGGGGAGTCGGACGAGGAGGACGGCGACGAGGAGGAGACTGAGGCGTCGGAGTCGTCATTGAAAAAAAACCTTTTGTCAGGGTCAGGGTCAATATCGTTCGAGTCGTTGTCATTGTCGTTGTCGCTATCATTGTCGTTGTCATTGTCGCTATCATTGTCGTTGTCATTGTCACTATCATTGTCACTATCATTGTCACTATCATTGTCATAGTTTTCGATCCAAGATGATGACTCTGTACTATCAATCATTGGAAATGTCATGTTGCCAAAAAAAACACCTGAATGCAGTGAATCAGATGGGGAAGAGGTGGAGCTTGCTATCGAGCTTTCGACAGACACTTTGGTTAATATTGTGGGGGCAGCACGTGGTAGGTCGTCACGGTGAGTTAAGATGTGCTTCGCAAGGTCGGCCAAAACCAACTTCCCACAAAAGCCACAATGAGTAAAAACTTGTGACATGTGTCCAGGGGATTTATTATATTTTGAGAGTTGATATTATATACAAGTCAACGGACAGCCAGCATGGTTTCAAATGAGTAGGTGCTACAAAGGTTGCGACACACTAAATTCCAAAAAAAAAATGATTTGAAATTTTTGAATTTACTTAAATTTGATTGATTGCGCATGGTTGCAGTTAAAATCACACTCTTGGCCTTCATGTGCGCATTCATTGCTCAACTAGATTGCAACTTCTCACTTTATTTCTACAACTTGGTCAAACCAGCATCGAAGATCTTTGATAGTAAGGATGAGTTCTTTGGAAAGAACTTTTGGGTGACAGGAGCAAGTTCAGGGATCGGAAGAGACCTTGCTTTTCGTTTAGCTACAGTCCACCGAGCAAACGTTATCGTGTCAGGACGTCGATCGCATGAACTACAATCCTTGAAAGATGAAATTGAGAATGTGGTGAATTCAGGAGCAGCAAAAATCATTCCCTTTGATCAAACTGATGACGACGACGTTGTCATCGAAGCAGTGAAGGCAGCGATCAGTGCGTTCGGGGGAGTTGATGTTCTGGTTCTCAATGCTGGACTCACACAGCGGCTACCTGCGCTGAAAACGCCTATCGGCGACACGCGAAAATTAATTAATTTGAACTTTGCGTCTCAAGTCCTCATTGCACAGCAACTAATCTTGTTGGATAATTGGGAAACGAAGGGTAATAACTCTAACAGGCATATCGTGGTTACTAGCTCTGTTGCTGGCAAGCTTCCAGTAGCGTTGAGCAGCAGCTACGCAGCTTCCAAAGCTGCTCTGAACGGCTACTTCCAATCTCTGCGATCTGAGCTTCCCTGGCTAAGAGTAGATCTAGTCTGTCCAGGCCCCGTGGCAACAGACATCCACCTGAAGTCCATAACTACGAAAGGACACAATTCTGTCGAAACTAAGGACAGAAAAATGAGTGTTGAGCGTCATACTAGTCTTTTGATTTCACAGATGAAAAACTTTGAGCTTTTGAGCTTTGAGAGCTGGATATCTCCGCAGCCCGTTTTGCTCTTCACAGCTATTGGTCAATACATGCCAACGCTCACGTTCAAGTTGTCAAAAATTGTTGGAGTTGGGCGAGTCAATGCGTTCATCAATGGGGGGGACGTCTATGATTTTAAAAAGCAATTTTTCGGCTTTTAGGTTAATTTTTTTTAGCAGCTGTACCACGTCTTCTCGTCATATCGGAATGGTTGTCCTTCTTCTTCTTCTTCTTCTTCTTCGTTTATAGAAACTGACACCTTTAGCGCGTTGTGGTCACTCACAATATGATCGAAGTAAAGTGCAGCGTGCGAAGCAACAGAGAAAGCTCCAAACACCCAAACATAATCAATCGCCGCTCCGCACAAATCAGCCGCCGTATCGAACCCGTTGAACGTGTTGTAAGGACCAACGTGATTCACTTCTGGATAATAAAATGTATCCAGAAGTCCAGCATTTGTCAGCGTTTGCCACACTTCTGAATTTGGCCAAGCGTTGAAATCTCCCATCAAGATCGCCCTCCCTCCCTTGACGTTGATGTATTCTGCAATTTGTTTTGCCCCCTCGATCCGGCTCTGCCAGCCCACGTGGTCGAGGTGAGTGTTAATCACTAGCAAGTTTTCCCCCCCCACCATCTTGAAGTTCGCTGCTGTAAAAATGCGTGTGTTCATCGCGTCCCAGCCCTTCTCTCCTCTGGTTTTTGTTGGATTCAGCCAAACCGTTTCGGAAGAGACATACTTGAGATCATCTACGCTGGGATTAAAGAATATCGGATTCGCTGATTTATTGAACATTATCCCTTCAATAATCGTTTTGGAAGAAACGAACGCTATCCCCATCGTGTACGCGGTGATAAGGGTAAGGGTGAGCCAAAACCTCTTATTCTTGAATTGTTGCATAATCAGAAGAGTCCCCAATCCTTGGAACAAAGCTTGCACTATTATAAGCAAAATAGCAAAATAGCAAGATCGCTCGAAATCGGAGAGGGTGAAGCTGCAGTTGTAGGGAGGATTTGCTGGTATCACCACGTCGAAAAGCAAATAAATATAAAACGCTGCGAAGCACGTAATCGCCCACTTGGCAAGATTTGGAATTGCTATTGTTGTTGGTGTTGTTGTTGGTGTTGTTATTGGTATGGTCTCGTTTACCTCTGCTGATGCTCCGGCTGAAACATTGGTTAGTTCCAGGATTCCCTTCTCCTTCTCCTTCTCCTTCTCCTTCTCCTCGCTCCTCTTCTTCCTCCGACGGATGATAAAATTAACGACCATGAACCCAATTGTCCCTGAACAGAACATTATCAGGAAGATAACCAATGGCACATAGACTGGCGCGACGCTACGACCCTCACCTACAGCTCGATAACCCGTTCGGCACAGAATATAGTTCCTCTGGTGCTCGCGTGTCTCTTGAACTCCAAGGAACTGAGGCTGAACATCATTTATTACTTTCGCAACTTTCTCTCTTCGCAGGATCCAGGGGTTTCTGTCATTGTTTACACCCTGACCAAGGAAGCCCCAGGAACACAAACAATCCCATCGCACGTTGTAACTCATAACAATCATGGTTCAGTGAGGCTGCTCGCGGGTTTGGTGTGACTGTGAGAGACCTTGGCTTTATTCTTAGTTGCCCTCTTCGGAGCCTTCTTCTTTTGTCTTCCAAGCTGAGATTTCTTGGCTACCCGGTGAGCCGCTCTCTTCTTGATTCCAGAGCTTCTCTTTGGCATGAAGGCTTTCTTAAAACTTTGCAAACTGATTTTATTTTTATTTTTTACAAACTGTCGAAACATAACATCTTATCTCAGTTCCTTAACTTGTATCATAATATTCTCCAGTCACACCACACCACCACAATTAAAAAAACGATTAATCACTCATGTCTTCGGCCGGAGGCTCTTCCAAAGCCAACGAAGCTTTGTTTGAAAAACCATTGATCAGAGCTGACCCTGAGGATGTTCGCCTAGCAATGGAGAAAGCGCTCCAATTTTGCAATTCCACGCTCAATACAAAAATAGATTATGAGCAGATTGAGAAAGATGCGGCTGAAGAAGAGAAAAATTTGGGGGAATCCTTCATGAAGCAATCCTTCCATCTCCACGAAGGCGATGCCGCCGAGGATCTGTTTGGCCCTTCCCATAAAAATGACAAAATTTTCGATGCTGGATGTGACCACGACCACGACCACGACCACGACCACGACCACACTCTAACTTTCTCGGACCAACCTGATGATCAAAAACTCCCCGAGCAAAAAGCCCCCCTCTCGGCCGCCGACAAACGAAGACTAAGCTCACTTCGTCGACGAGCATCTTCCAACATGTCATCATTCGATCCTGTCGCGTACGATATGTTCGCCGACAACGACCCTGTGTTGTCTCAAAAGTTTATGGAGAAGAAGTGGAGGAACGAAGCGAAGGTGAGATGGAGTGATACTAATTTTTGCAAGCTCGCTGTGAGCGCCTACTACTCACCCGCCCACTCTCCCTCTCGCCCGCTCACCCTCTCGCCCACTCGTTCTCAGGAAATCTTCGACGAAGCTCACGGAGGGCGTAAAAAGCAAACCACCTTCCAACACGTCGTTGGCAGCAGCGACTTCGAAAACGATTTTGACAACGAATCACACCAAACCGATATTACGGGTGAGGTCAAGAACCCTCCTCAAATGCGACTGGCACGGATAGACAACGCAACGGTGATTCGACACTCGTTAAATATTGACGGGCTCTACGGCGGTCTGAACAACGTGCTAACAAGCAACCAAAACGACCTCTCAAAAATTTTGGAAAACTCATCCGACCGGTTAGAAACTCGTCAACAAATAATTTCCCTTGCCGCGGAGGCAATAGCTTGGAAATTAAAAGTTGCAGAAGAAGAAGCGGCAGCGAAGGAGGTAGAATACCTTTTGAAAATAAAAAAAAACTCAATTAACAACGGAAGCTCGTTGAACATTTCAGATCTGCTGAATGTCTCGCACAAGCAATTCCAAAATTCTCTCCCTGTAAAAGAGCCGACGCCCCCACCCTCAGACGACGACGGCGTTTCCGACACATCATAAAATGGATCCCACTCTCTTTTAAAACTCTCTTTTAAAAGCAAAATTGCACATTTGGAATTCTTCCCTTTTTTCTCTCTTTTTCATTTTTTAAACCGGAGTCACACTCTTCATCGTGGTACCCCCCCCGTCTCCTCCGACGTGCGCCGGCAAACCCACCAAGCCCAGCAAGCACGGCAACAAGACCAGTCCAACGACCAGGCCTCCCGCCGTCAAAACCGTGTACAGCAGGAAGAAGTACTTGAACACGAAGATGAAGGCCGTCGTGGCCAGCATCACAATTCCCAAGCCGGTACTAATCGCTCCGTCAACCAACGGCTTGAACATGTGGTTAATGGCGTGCTTGGTTCTATCTGCGGCACTTCCCGTCGCCTGCAAGTAGGCGAAGCACAAGTGCGCCGTGAACTCCACGGCAACTCCCACACTCACAATGAGCGTCACGGCGGGGATGCCGTTCAGCCAGATGTCGGTGAAGCCCATCAAGCACACCAAAGAGAATGTGATCATCAAAATGCAGAAGATCAAGATGAAACTCGTCCACAGCGCCGTAACAATTTTCATCAGAAAGTTCACACCCTTGGGCTGAATGAACAGGAACGTGAACGCCATGATGGCGTACACAACCACACTCATAATGATGACAATCTGACTCACAGTGTCCCACAGCGTGACGTACTGCTCCCAGAAAATAATGGGAATTCCCGTGGGGAAACTGGGGAAGCCAGTGTTCTTCTCGTACTTCTCGATGGTTTCCCTGCTCCACTTGATCAGCTCCACGTACTTCTCCGTGCTGTCCAGCCTGTTGGCGAACATTTGCATCATGGTGATGGGCATGGGGTAAATCAACTCTCTTTCGTTCTGTGGCAGCAGACTGCAGTCAGTGTGCAAGCCGGTTGGGTTCACGTCGGCGTCCTTTGGCCCCTCGGCGCACGTTCCCTCCGGAATTGCGAACGTGAACTCGCTCACGCTCAAGTCTCGTTCCTCCATGCCCTTCACGCAGTGGCACTGGAATCCAGGTCCCAACAGCTTCCAGTAGTCGTCAGCATTCACCCACTCCTTGATGCACTGCTCGAAGTAGTTGGGGTGGAACGCGAGCGTGAAGAACGCAGAATTGTACGCGTCCAGCCACTCCTGCCCCTTCCAGCAAGGCTCCTTTCCGGTCTCTCTCCACCCAGTGCTTCCATCTTTCACGTCGCACATCATGTACGCCACAGGCCACGCCGTGCACCGGCTGATCAAGCTCTCGCATCCACCGTGCATGTAGCACGGACAGTCGGTTCCAGGGCAATCGACAGCTGGGTCGTAATCTGCGTGTTCGGGGTCAGTTTGCGGACAGTAACCGTACCAAGTGTCGTTCAGCATTGCTTGGTCCTCCATTCGAGGTCCAGCAATTCCGTTTCCGACGGGAACAAATTTACTGGAGATCGTGCTCAACGAAAAGTTTCCGGACTTCTGGCTCTTCCTGTCCTTGGAGTCGAGCCTGGGGTCCACCACGTACACTGCGCGTCCGGTAATAGGGTCGTATGTCACGTCCATGTCCAAAACCTGGAACACGTACTCATCCAAAATGTCCATGGTGGCAGCCAAGTCGCCGCGCAAGAACTGGGTACCAGCCAAGTCTGGATCTCTGTCGCTCAAGTGGTTCCAAACCGTCTCGCCCTTGACGTAATTGTCGTTTCCGCTTGCCTTGTCCAGGTAGAACGTGACATTCGGCGCAACGTAGGGACAGTCGTTGCAGTTTCCTTGGTTGTTCTCGCGATCCCCGCAGCAAACTCCGCCCTTCATTACGCTCGGGTTGGTGCCCAAATACTGCGGAGGGTCGTACATCTCCACGTGCGGTCCCCAAGTGCTGCCATAGTTTGCTCCGCACTTTCCTGCGTTGTTGGTGTCCAATGCCTCACCAAAGTGGCCGTCCTCGCACCTAACGTTGTACACGAGCTCGCTTCCAAAACCAGCGTAGCAGTTGTCCTTCATCTCCTGAATGTTCCCAGGGGTGGGGTACCCCTGAGCTCTGGGTCCTCCACCACCCATGTACAGCCAAGGCAGACCGTACCAGCAGGGGAGACCCCATTGGTACATCATGTGCAGCCAGTTCAAACCGAGCTTGGAAACCAAGTCGTCGTAGGGCTTGATCCAAGTCTGGGGCACTTTCTGCCTCGAGCGAAGCGAGGCGCATTTTTATTGGAGCAGGGGTGAGACGAGCGAGCCGAACGAATTGAGAATAATATTAGTTTAGCAAATTTCTCGTCTTCATCAAGGCTCGCTCGCTCGCTTCGCTCGCTCACCTTGCTCAACACGGGGTAACGGTCAGGATAGTTCTTAAAGAAGTCGCCGATCTGGGCCTTGGTGAACGTTGAAGTACTATCGGTTGTGACATTAGCGCCGGTCACGTCTGTTTGCCACAGTGCCCAGACCCCCCTCGTCAACGAGTCGAACTCGAGCCATCCGTCCTTGCACGTATCCAAGCACAGATTCCTCGGCGCAGCACACCTGTCCGTCAAGTTTCCAGGCGCAATGGGTTCAACTGTCCTGATCCATTCAACACCGTCCTCAGCCTCAACGTAGGTGTACTACTTTGTGATACAGTTGACCCAGTCCTCGAACACGAGCCGGCACTCCTGCTCCACAGTTCCGGGGAAAGGAATGGTAATTCCCAAATCCATGCCTCCCTCGGCAGCCTTCTTCTCGTGGACTCCGTTGTTTCCGTAGTAGCCTTGGCAGGCAATGGGGTTCTTGGAGTCCCTGCAGAGGCAGGTGTCGCCCGTGCAGTCGTCGGCTTCCAGAGCTTGCTGAAGGCGGAAGATGAGGGGATGCTGGTAGGGCCAGTTGATGCCGGCCTTGGTCGCAACCGCAAAGGGCATGAATCCGAAGAAGCCGTCCTGAATGACCCAGAAGTCGGCCTCGTGGGCGCCGGCCGGGAAGATGTGTTCGAAACTGTGCATTGTTTTGTGTGGATTGGATTGAATTTTGGTTGTTTTAGTATGAATGAAATTTCCACTACTTCAACTCAACTCAACTCAACTCAACTCAACTCAACTCAACTCAACTCAACTCAACTCAACTCAACTCAACTCAACTCAACTCAACTCAACTCAACTCAACTCAACTCAACTCAACTCAACTCAACTCAACTCACCTCAAACCCTGCTTCAGGTTACTCCATCCTTCGGTAACCGCAAAGCTGAAGAAAGCAGCAATTCCGGCAAGGATGATGACCCTCCCTGGCCAACTAACAATGAACTTTCCGTACGCCTTGCTCACGGCACCGCCCTGCGCCCCCTCAACGGTGAAGTCGTCGCTGATGACCGTATTAACCTCCTTGGTACCAGCGCAGCACAGCAAAATGTCGGGCTTTCCCATCCTCCTTCGCCTCGCGTCGACGCTGCAGATCGCTGTGAAGACGAGCAGAACGTTGATGAAGATGAACACGACGCAGCACGCGGCCATCTGGGTGAAGGCGACGCACACCGACAGGGGGGTGAGCATTCCGAAACCGAACGCAATGGTGTTGGTGACGGAAGTCAACAAAATACTAGGCCCGGTAACTGCCAAGCAATTTCCGGCAACCTCGTCGGTGTCCTTGGCGTTCTTGTCAAAGGTCTGGAAGCTCCCGGCCACGATGAACATGTCGTCAACGCCCAAACCAAGCAGCAAGAAGGGCAGCACCTGAACGCTCGTCGCGTTGAACTTGATCCCCAGGATGCTCGCGACCCCCAAGCCGGATCCAATCCCGAGCGCGACGGTGATGACCCCGAAGAATCCCAGGATGAACCGGGATTTGTGGGCGAACTGGTCGGTGCGCAAGAAGGCCAGCTTGGCGTACATGATCATTAGCAAGTAGCCCATGACCACGAGGCTCCCGGAGCCCTCGCTCGCAGCCGAAATCGCCCAGCTGAACGCCTCTTGAACGAAGCTCGCCGTGAAGATCTGTAAAGGTGTTAGTTGGTGCGGTGCGGTGCGGTGCTGTGTTGTTGAAGTTGTTGCTCACCTTCCCCTTGACCTTCTCCCCGTCACTCGTAATGTCCTCATACTCCTTATCCCCAAAAACGTCCTCAACAAGCATCTTCTTCCACGTCGTAAGCGCCTCATCAACATCATCCGGCGCAAGCACCCACCCGTACTGCCCCTTCCACTGGGTAATAAGCGTCTTCGTCGGCTGCTGAAAGTAAATCGTCTGCAGCGCAAGAACCTCGTCCGCGGTGGAGTTGCAGCTCCCCCCGCAGCCAATGTTCGCAACGATGCTAACGCCCCTCCCGGCCTTATCGTCCACGCCGGTGCACGTACCAGAGAAGGGAAGGTACCTGATCCCGTCGGCGTGCATCACCCTTAGGCTGTACTCCGCGTGGTCCACCGTCCAGTAGTCCTCCCCCTGCTTGATGTTCTTGAACGCCTTGAGGACGAACAGCCCCATCTCGTGAAAGCAGCTGTTGTAGACTTCGTGGCTCTGCTTCGTGCAGCTCGTCGTATCATAGTTCTGGTCCGTCATCCTGTACCCAAGGTCGTTCGTCCAGTCCACGTTTTCTTTGGCCGCGGCCAAGAACTTCTTGTACCGAGCGCAGCTTTCAAGGACGGAAGGATCGGCTACGTAATCGGAGAGGGTTACGCCGCAAGACGGAAGGAGCGAGTAACCGGCGTGGAAGTACGGGTTCCCGCAGCTCGTGTGGGCCACGTTGGATGGGCTGCACGGCGTCGCCGGGAGCCGCTGGGTGGCTGGATGAAGCGATTTAATGTTGTGTTAATAAATGGGTTGATTAAATTCGAAAAATTCCCAAAAAGAAAAAACCCTTTTTCTCTCTTTTTTTTCTTCTTTTTCTCTCTTTCTCAATTTCTCTCTTTCTCTCTCTCTCACCTTCGATCCCAACACACTCTCTCCCAAACGCCGCCTCCATCAGGACCTTATCCGTCTCGTCTCCCCCCCTACTAACATCCACAACCCTAAGATACTCCACCCCCGCACTCCTGCACATGTCGTCCCCGCAAAGAACACTCGTCCCCAACTCGAACCCGTAGTCCGCACTCGGCGTACTCTGCCGATCCTTCAGCACCTGGCAGCAGCTCTTAAGGCATTCCCCGACGCTCTGCTCCTCCCCAATTCCCTCAACCCCCTGAAACGGCCTGCAGTCCTCGACGACGTTGTCCGCCGACGTCGGCGCCGGACTCGGCGGAACGTCGACCCCCTCGCACCCCGTAGCGAACTGCGTCGGGTAGTCGACGCCCAGGATCGATTTTGCCGTGTTCAGCGCGATCATGCTCGCCTCGTAGCAGTTCGGGTTGTTGACGGAGTAGCAGGACATTGAGTTGGAGAAGGCGTCGGCCGTGGTCCCGGTTAGGATTTGGGAGCCGGCGTCGTTTAGGAAGACGCAGCAGTCGACGGTTGTTGTCCCAAGGGCGGCGAGGCCGCCCATCAGGGAGCATGGTTCCGTCGGGGGGCCACTTTCCTCGGTTTCCTCCCCCCCCCCGCCCCCTTCTTCCCCGGGGGTTGCGCTCGGAGCGTTGGTGTAGCTAAGCTGCGCCTCGTACCACGGAATTAAGTCCGGGGTGCTCGCCGCCATGTCAAACAGTCCGAAGCTCGCGAACTCCTGGACCCGCTCGAGGTTGCCGTACTGCCTGTGCTTCTCCTTCCCGGAGGTCAAGGGGTCCTCGAGGAAGGGCTTGCACACGCCCTTGTTCACGGGGGACCACCCGTCCGGGACGGGGAGGAGAGCGGCGGGGCGGTCGGCGTTGTAGAGGAGGTCCAGTACGGGGTAGACCTTGGCGAACATGCACCAGTTGTAGGGGGTTACGGAAAACTCAGAGGAGAAGAGGTTGGAGGTGAGGTTGTTGAAGGCGCCGTGGAGGGGCTGGACTATGTCGCCACAGTAGTCAAAGTCGCCCTCTGTGTGTTGTGTTATTTAAATTTAAATTCAAATATAAATTAAAATATAGGGGGGTGTGGGGTAAAGTTAAGTAAAGTAAAGTTGAGAGTAGAGTGTGAGTGAGTGTGAGTGGAGTGAACAAAATGAGTGAGAGTGAAGAGATGATTGTGTTGGGTTAAACATGATACCAAACGAACCATGACGAGAGATGAGAAGAGAGATCGAGGGCAAGGGCAAGGGTCAGGGTAAGGGTCAGGGCATGGGTCAGGGCATGGGTCAGGGCAACACACTCACACTCACACTCACCCACAAAACAATCCAAAACACTCAACCGATTGTAAGCCCCAGTATTCCCCCCATCCAAAATATCCACCGAATTAACCTCATGCTCAACCCCATCAATGTCCTTGACGGTGGTACTAAGCGTGGTAACCTTCTCCTTCAAGAAGTCCCCCATAGCAATGAGTTTCCCGGCCGTGAGCATGTCCTCCCCGGGGCCAAAGTCCTCCCCCTGGGCGATGGTCGTGTCGATGAGGATGAACTCCCTCCCCACGCCCGGGATCGCGTACTCCTTGATGTACTCGAACTCCTCGTGGACCCTCCCCCCCTCCTTGATCCACAGGTTCTCGATCTTCACCTCGACCGAGCCGAACGGAATTATGCAGCAGGTCAGGAGGAGGGCGAGGAAGTAGCCGAAGAAAATTATGAACCAGGCGTTGCGGGAGGTGCAGACGCCGATGCTGTAGAAGATTCCGGAGTGGCCGGAGCTTGAAGTCATTGCAAATTGGTAGGGGTGGGGTAGGGTTGGGTTGTTTGAGTGAAAAGGAGATTTATTTTTGATTTTGGTCAAGGATCTACCGGGGGGGGGTTACCCTTAAACTATTGGGATTTGTGTGTTTGGTTTTTGCGAGCAGTGAAGAGACAGCAAGTAAGATTTTAAAGCAATCGTTGCTCTTCAATTTTGTACGAACGCAAGCTGTTTGGAAATCTTAACGAAACCGTCAACACGGTCAAAGAATTATTTTTGGATTTTCACAAAAATTCAATAATATTGCCAGACAGACAAAGACCTTTTCCCCCAACGATCCTCACGAAGGATATTCAAGGGCCAAGGGCCAATAACGCCCCCAGACCGTGATTTCACAAAACAGTCCCCTCCCCTAGTTTTCTCGACGTGTCATACTCCCCCAACCCAAAAACCACCCCTCCACCTCGATGCCCTCAAACAAAGTGATGGTCTCGGCCCAGGACGCCGGAAAACCCTCCTCTCAAATGGAGAAAGAAACGATGAGTTCAACCGGGTCCCAATTCTCTGTCGCCGGTGATGCCAACAACAAGGTTGACAACGATGAGGAGGAGGAGGAGAAGGAGGAGAAGAAAAAACCCCTCACCAACAAGGAAAAAATTGATGAGCAGCTGCTCATTTTGCTCAACAGCATGAGCTTCAATGTTTTCATGGGGGTGCTGACAATTTTTGCGCTGGTTGGGGATGACATGAGGTTGGCCTTCTTTGAGCGGCAGGATGATCCTCTTCTCCAAGGGTTGAGTGCTGCTGGGATGGTAAGTGATGAAAAATCATGACATTTACATAACATGACATAACATGACATGACATGACATGATATGACATGACATTCATGCTACCCCCCCCCTACCCCCCCCCTAACACCAATCCAATCCAACCCCCAACCCAACCAACCCAAAACCCCCAAACAACTCCCCCAAATCCAACAGTTCCTATTCAGCTTCGAATGCGGCCTACAGTTCTACTTGAAGACGGAATACCGCTGGTCATTCTACTTCTACCTTGACGTAATATCCACGGCTTCGATGATTCCCGACACGGGGTGGCTGGACTCGATCCTGATCGGCGAGTCAACCGGCAACCTAAAGGCCGCCAAGACTTCTCGAGCCGGCGCCAAGGCCTCCCGAGTCGTCAAGATCGTTCGGCTGATCCGAATGGTGCGAATCTTCAAACTGATGAAGATCAGGAACCAGAAGGAGGAGGAGGAGGAGGAGCAGGACGCTAAGGACAGGGGGCTCGACGCCGAGCCCTCCAAGGTTGGGAAGAAGCTCACCGAGCTCACGGTCAGGAGGGTCATCTTGATTGTTTTGGGGATGATCATGGTATTCCCGTTTTTGGACAGTCCCGCTAGCTTCTTGGGGAGCGACGATCTCAATTTTTTGCAGAGCAAGGGCGTAGATGAGCTGCACATGCTGACGACAGTTTTGAATAGTACTGGGGCGATTAGTAGTCTGATGTTTGAGGACAGGGTGAAGAGTTTTGCATTGCAAGACGCTTCCAATGAGGGGAGCTACAAAACGGGCAAGATCCTCTACCTCCGGCTCCAAGGCTGGGACCAATCAATCACCAACAGCTGGATCTCCAGCACAAACCACCCCCACGGGCATATACTGTACAGTCTTGACCAAATTTACAACGAGGACGCCTTCCGTGTCGTTGACACACCGAGCTACTTTCCCAAGGATAGTGATAGCAACACGACCTATGGTACAATGGTTATTTACGATATAGCCGACAGTCAGAAGAATGCCTCTGAGCTAAGTCTGGGTCTGACAGGTGAGTAAATGAGTGCCAAAATTTATGTGGATCTGAATTTTTGTTTTTGAATTTTTTTTAATGAAAAATCTTTCCAACCCCCCCCAACTCCAACTCCATCTCCATCTCCATCTCCAGGATTCGTCATCTTGATTCTTTGCGCTGCTGTGATAGGCTTCAGTCGAGACGCCGAGACTCTGGTCATTGGACCGATTGAGCGAATGATCAATCTGGTCAAGAAACTGAGCGAGAATCCGCTGGCGTCTTTGTACAACGAGAAACACGCCAACGACGCGAAAGGTGAGCGAGCGAAGCGAGCGAGCCTTGATGAAGACGAGAAATATATACGAGCCACTACGAACTAACACTTTTCCACTCAATTCGATTTCGCGCCTTCTTCACACGGCTCAGGGACCGACGCGTTCGAGACGCAAATGCTCGAATCAACGCTGGAGAAGATTTCGAGTCTGCTGCAGGTCGGGTTTGGCGTTGCCGGCGCGCAAATCATTTCGAGTAACATGTCGTCTGGGGGGGACCTCGACGTCATGATCCCGGGAAAGAAAATCACTAGCATTTTCGGGTTTGGAATTATTGAGGAATTCACCAACACGTGCAGTTGCTTGGAGGAGGAGATGTGCACTTACATCAACACGATTGCGAAGATCATCCACGACAATTCGGTCAAGTACCACGGAGCTCCGAACAAGAACATCGGAAGCGCGTTCCTCTTGGCTTGGAAGATTTGCGACGGTGTTCTTCCCGGGCTAAGGGATTTGCGCGAGCCGGAGGGGGAGGAACTCGATCCCGCAACAAAAGTTGAGCTAAGGTTGGGGATAGCTATGGCCAGCAAGGTGAGAGAGGGTTAGGGGGTTTGGGAGTTGGTCGCAAAATACTCACACAACCCCAAACGCAGGGCTTTGGAAATAACGCTAGGGACGTGGAGGCGCAAGAAATTGTGGACAGCGCAATGATTTCCATCTTGCACATGCGAATTGATCTCCACGATGCGAACAAGGCGAACGGCATTTTGGCACCCTTCAAGAAGAACGAGAAGCTCTGCGGGTACTACGGTAAAGATTTTCAGGTGCAAATGGGGTTCGGAATGCACATCGGATGGGCAATCGAGGGCGCCATTGGCAGTCAGTACAAGATCGACGCAAGCTATTTGAGTCCAAACGTGAACATGGCCGCGAGGTTGGAGGCGGCAACTCATCAGTTCGGGTGTCCCATGCTGCTCAGCGGTCCGTTCGTGAACGAACTGAGCGAAAAAGCTAAGAGCATGTGCAGAAAAATTGACGTCGTGACAGTCAAAGGGAGTCAAACACCCTTGCAGATTTGGACGGTTGACATTACAAATTTAAAATTGAGCAATCCGAAAATTGTCAAGGAGGTGCAGCAGCCGGTGGATTTTAAAGAAGTGATGAAGGTGCAGAATGGATTGGATCCGAATTTTACAAGAACCTTCAATCTTGCCATCGCGCACTACTGCGGAGGGCATTGGGGCAAGGCTAAAACATGTCTAGCCGAGGCACAGAAATTGATGCCCGAGGACGGACCAACCAAGAGTCTGATGGGTGTAATGGAAAAAAATCAGTTTGAGGCGCCCAAGGATTGGAAGGGTTACAGAGCGTTGACGAGTAAATAGAGTGGAATTTGGTGGGGGGTGTACGGGTGGGTGCATGTGGGTATTTTTGTAAAATATCAGCTACGACAACAATTTATTATTAAACTTAAACCACGTACGTTCATTTGGCTAATAGCCTCTAGACTTGTCGCTAATAGCCTCTAGACTTGTCGACGAGGTTGGTATCTATTTGATTACCTTTCGTCTGCCAGATTGGAAGAATTCGGTCAACGAAATCTTCCGACGCCTCAATGGTGAACGTCTTGGTCATGTCCATATTGTGGGGGGATAGGAACACGTTGGGTAGTGACCAGAGGGGGTTGGAGGGTGGCAGTGGCTCCACGTCGAAAACGTCCAGCGCTGCGCCTTTTAGTTGACCGCTTTGAAGAGCCTGCGCCGAGCGAAACGAGTGTTAGTTTAGTGCTAGTGGACGTGGACATGGTGTAGAAATATCATCACCTTTATCAAAGCGGCTTCGTCGACTATCGGACCTCTGCCGAGATTGATGAGGACGCAATTTGATTTTGCGTGTGAAAGCGCTTCTTCGTTAATCAGGTTTCTGGTTTGGGGTGTGAGGGGGGCTGCCACCAGTACGTAGTCGGAATTCGCCATTAGTTTGTTGACGTCGGCCTGAGAATTGGAATAAACTGTCCCATTTTCGAGGATTTTTGCGTCTCCATCGGCCAAGGTTTTTGTTCGTTTCAACGCCGAGACTTCCATTCCGTACCCAAACCTAGCCAGTCGACCGCATGCACGACCAATGTCACCGTAACCTACAATTCCAAGCTGCCCCGGTTTGGTTAGTTTATAGTTTATAGTTTATAGTTGTGGCTCGTATTCTCAAAATCCACAATGCTCGCTCGCTCACCTTCTTCCCCTTGATCTCACCCACATGAAACCTATCGTAATTTTTATCTGTCTTATTCTTAAACAGCCTTGGAAGGTCCTTCTCGAAGTAGAAGACCGCCCCCATGCAGTACTCCGCCAAGGTGGAGGAGAAACTTCCTCGGGCATTCGTCAATATAGACTTGTGGTTGATTAGAGGGAGGTTAGGGGAGGGAGACGTCGACATAAAGTCATGCGTGAGCAAATGCTCGACACCCGCGCTTCGGGCGTGAATCCACTTCACGCTAGCAGAAACTGCCGGGAGCGACGTAAGCACATCGCTAATTAGCTGAGAGTCTTCCTCCAGGGTGTTGCTGCAGAAAATGGCAGTCGCATCCGCAAGAGAATCTTTTTCTATCGAGGAAAGGTCGCTGATTGAGCTTCGGGAAGTGAAGGAGTGAAGGATGTTCAGGTTGGGTGACTTTCGGAGAGGCTCGTTCGCCGGGTCTTCAGGAGATTCAAGGAGTATGATTTTGAGAGGCTCTGATTTGGATATGTCGCTGAATTGCGAGGCGGCAGCAAGAGGAAAGCCACCAAATCTGAGGGAAGAGATCAACGATCGTGCGAGTTGCATATTGGTTGTGATTTTGGTTCTGACTCTGGCTTGGCTCTGGTTCTGGCTTTGGCTCTGGCTAGGGCTGTGGCTGTGGCTGTGGCTGTGGCTGTGGCTGTGGCTGTGGCTGTGGCTGTGGCTGTGGATGTGGATGTGCTATTATACCTTGTGGCTCGTGGCTGTAACTATAACTATGGTATGCTATTATACCTTTGGCATTTGAACGCAACAAGGTGACAAGGCAAAAGAACATAGTTAGAAGAGGGAAGTCAGAAACCAAACTCGTTAGGCCCTCTATCATGGCAACCCTCACAATGGGGGAGACCCACATAATCGCTTCCACCGTTCGTTGGCTTCGAACTACCTTCACATATTTCGAGGCTCAATTCTCTTCGGACGAGACCATCAATGAGGCAAATCTATGCGCTTCTTTCATTACACAAGTTGCCAGTGGTTCCCTCGACTCGATACTACTTTCCGCGGCATCAACAATTGCCCCTCCCCCAAGTTCAAGTTCGACCGATTTCCAACCCGATTTCTTCACCCTGACGAACTATTCACCCCTCACCCTTATAGAGTCTCGTTCGAATTCTCTTCTTCTTTCTAGCGTCGAGGATGAGGAGGACGAGGATGACTTCGAGCTGGACGTGTTGAATTCGCTGCGCAATTTGATTTGCATGGCGGTGGAGGAAACTTGCGATAACCGCTCCGAATACATTTCGAAAATCCTTTCCCTCCCCTCAGACGACCAGAAAATTATGATGCAGGTTATAGAGTCAGGGAAGTCTACCAAAAAGGTTAAACAAATTTCAGCGCTGACTCCCGTTAAGCCCGCCACATCCACATCCACATCCACATCCACATCCACATCATCCACGTCCACAACCACAGGTACAGCCTCAACCCTCACCCCACCCACCCCTCCACCCTCGGCCGACGACAACATCGTCACCTCGCTGAAGCAGCGGCTCGTCCACCAGCAGCAACTCACCTCAAATATCCAGGCCGAGCTAAGCGAGCAAAATCAATCCCACCTAAAGGCTGCCTTGGCCCAAGATCTTCGGTTCCACGACATGAAGCTCTCGCTAACAAACTCTCACGAAGCCCAAGTCAAATCTCTGATCGAGCAAATCTCTCATTTGAAGTACGAAAACGCAACGATACCCGACTTAAATACCAAAATCAGCACCTACAAAGATGAGAACGACATTTTGGAAACGGCCAACAAAAATCTAGAACCACTGAGGGCCAAGGTGGACAGCTACAAGAGGGCACTGTCGTCCTTCAACGACGTCAAGGCCAAACTAAAATCCGAGGAGGAATCCCACGCCAGCGTGATCGACCGGCTCGTAAATTTGGAGGTGAGGAAGACGAGCATACGAGCCGAGTCGAGCCATTACTTAAACTAACATTATAATCAGCACGAGAACAAGCAAATCCCCCAGCTGAAGAAACAGCTCGAATCCTATAAAATTAAGACAGCAGACCTGGAAGTGGGAAACGCTGAGCTTACGAGCGACATCGGCACGCTAAAAACAGCGTCTTCAAAGCTTGCGAAGCTCAACGTGGAGTTGTCCTTGAGCTCGAATTTGCAGGTCGACGAGGCTCAGAAGCTGCAGCGGCAGTTGCTCAGCAACATCAACAGCAGCGAGTCGATTGAAGATTCCTCTGTTCGCGCCAGCGGGTCGTTGGAGTGGAATGAGGAGGTGAGCGCGCGCGCCGATCTAGTCACAAATAGTGTATAGTATTGCTGGCTCACTTCGCTTGCTGCTCGCTTCGCTCGCGGCTCGCTCAGTCACAACTAACCCAACCCCCTTCCCTCAATACAGATCGGTCGGCTGCGACAGGAGAATAGCGTCATGAAATTGGAGCAGGCCAAATTGGAGACATTATCAGAAGTTGAGGATAAATTGGACGACGCGATGAGGACGAGCGATGGATTCAAGAAAAAGTGGACCGAGACGAAGAGCTTGCTGGCGGAGAAAACGGAAAAGCTAAAAATAAGCGAGGACGTGGTATTAAATTTGGAGGGGGTATTGGGGTTGAAAGAGAAAGAGGTGGCAGCACTGGCGGAACAATTGGTTGTGAAAAAGGCCGAGTTTGAGAAGGAAGTGTCGGGGTTGGGGTTGCGGACCGATGCAATTTTGCATCTTGGAAGGATGGGGGCTGGGGTGGTGTTGAGCAAGGAAGTCGAACGGGGTGTGGGGCTGGAGACAGACCTGAGAAAGTACAGGAGCTCCCACAGCGCGAGCAACGCGGCGGTGAAGAACAAAATTCAGACGCTGAGGGCAGAAATGACCAAGGCCATCAGCAAGAAGACGCAGCTGGACATAGAGGTGGACGATTTGGGCAAGGCGCGGAGGAAATTGGAGAGGGAGAACAACGGTTTGAAGGAGGAGGTGGTTAGATTGAAGAAGAACGGAGGGGGGGGGAGGGGGGGGGGAGATCTCATGGTCGAGTATCAACTCGAGATGATCACGAGAGAGTTCAAAATGCTGCAAAAGGAGCATGCGAAGTTGTCGATGAGGGGGATCGGGAGTGGCGCCGATAATGCACACAAATGCAAGGTCACGTCCACGTCAATAGACATCATTCGGAGGGAATTCGAGGACACGGTTGCAAAACTTAAGGAGGAGAGGAGGGAAATGATTTTTTTGAACTGCTCGTTCTCGAGCGATGTCGCCAAGGCACAGCAGGCAGCTTGGATGAGCGAGGAGAGAAATGGGAGCTTGAAGGAGCAAGTGAGCAACCTACAGTTACGCTTGGAGCGGATGGAGCGGACAGCGAAGGACGGAAAAAATGAGGAGGACAAGGAAAATGCGAATTTTGCTGATGTTGATGTTGATCTCAAAACCGTCGTAGCACCGATTGTAGGAAGCGTGAGCAAACTGGCGGTGGGGGGGGAGGAAGAACCAGGGGAGTGCAATCAGCAATGATCGATTTTCATTTTTTAAAAAGGAACTATTTTAGGCTGGATGCACCTTGTTCTTATCCTTTTTGAGCGTCGCGCCTTTCCCATCGCTCTCCTTCACCTCCTCTTTACTTTCTCCCCCTCCCAAATCCCCGGACTTTACGAGACTCCCAGACTTGCTCATTTCTGTCCCGTCCGAGCTGGTCGATAGCTTCCTCTTGGGCTCGTAGGACGCAAGGTTGACACCCACGTGCTGATACTCGTTTTTTTCGCTCTTTCTATTCCCAAAATCTTCGATGGATCCGTAATTTCGGCTCTTGTGAGTCTCGGCACTGCCGTGGCTGGAGCTGACTATCACCCCCCCCGCTCCAATGTGAGACTTGCCGATGTACTCGTGGAGAGGGACTTGCCCCGGAGGGAGGTCGATGCCGAGGTTCTGAATCGAGCCGTTCAAGCTCGCTCCTTGATGGACGTGACCGCCTTCCATTCGCAGCGAGTCGTAGCTCAACCAGCTCGAGTGGTTGGAAGTGACTCCATCGGAATCTCTCGCATCGTCCTTGTCGCCTCCAACCCCCTGGAGCTGGTCTAGGATCTGGCTAAAATCGGGCCGGTCGTCGGGGTTCTCGGACCAGGCCGAGGTGATTATGGAAAGTATGTGGGGGGGGATCGTGTTGTCGGGGGGAATTTCTGGGCGGGCGGCAGAGTGGACCACCGCGTAGGCTACCTCGTGGGCGCCGAGGTTCTCGAAGGGGATGGAGTGGGTCATCAGTTCCCACAGCACGATTGCGAAGCTGGAAATGTGTGAGCAAAAAGAAAATAGAAATACTCAATTTTATCAACAACCTCAAACTCACCTGTAAACGTCAGCCTTACTCCCAGCAACCTCGTGCTTGATTATCTCAGGCGCAACCCAGTACGGGGTTCCGACATCACCGTGCTGAGACTTGCTCTGATTGTTCCTGCCCTCCAACCTACTCAATCCAAAATCGCACACCTTGACCGTTAGTGTGTCGCCAATGAGCAAATTTCTGCTCTTCAAATCCCTCTGGATAATCTTGGCCTTGTAGTGCAAGTACTTCATGCCACGCACAATGTCAATAGCGAACTTGATCATGAGGAGCTCGTTGTCCGACGTGTTGAGGGTGCGGTCCGGATTGTGAATGAAATCGAAGAGGTTTCCCTGGTGGTGGTGTGTGTGTGGGTTGGTTAGTTTCAGTTGTGAATATATGTGGATGCATGAGGGTGGCTCACCTTGTTCAGGACTTCCATCACGAGGCAGATATTCGGCTTCACTATGCAAGCGCCCAAAAAAAGGACAATGTTCGGATGGTGGAGGCAACTGAGCAGCTTCACCTCTTTGAGAAACCTCATTAGATTGTAGTCCGATATGTTGGATTTGGGGACCTTCACAGCAACTTGGGTGTCAAGCCAGACCCCGCGGTAAACGTCCCCAAACTGCCCAACCCCAATACTCTCAATCAACTTAATTTCCTTGAACAGTATCTCCCATTCGTAATTTATTGCGTTTGCCGAATTCTTGGGATCCAAATCCTTCAATCTGACAAATGTCAAACTCCCTCCCTCTACGTTTGTTTCATTCTGCATCTGCTGGGCCGCAAGCTTGTCCCGAGAGCTGTCCTTCTTCTTCGAAGCCGGTTGGTGCGGGTTTTCGTTCTGTCCATCGTTGTTGTTGCTTACAAGGGTGTTGTTGTTATAGTCTGTTTGCTCTCGAGGATCCTTCCCGAAATCTTGGGCTGTCATGAAAGTGACAATTAAATTTCGAGGGTCGTCAAATAGATTGATCAGGGTCCTGGTTTTTCGCTGGTAGACTATGGTTAGGGAGAAGGCTATTATTATTACACCTACTATAACTGGGAGGGAAGTTTTCTGGGATATGAATGATGAGCACGACGAAGACATGACTTGATTGGATTGGGGGTGGATTGGATTGAATTAAAGAATGGATTGAAGTGGATATCTGGGGTGTGTGTTGTTTGTTAATTGGCAAAAAATGTGTGGGGTTTGGCACATGGTATGACATAAAAAGAAAGCAAAGCGAAAGCAAAGACATTTTCAATCCAAAATTTTTTTTTTAGAGGCGGCAAGTAAAGAGAGTTTCAATTTAGTTAAACTTTTGAATACCACACTCAACCAATATCCAAATTCCTCCACACACACCATCACCATGTCTATTGCCACAATAAAAAAATCTGACAATTTGGTTCCCATTGCCATCCTATCCACGCTATTCCTAGGTGTGTATTTTTATACAGAAAAATGGGGTGCCACCCATCCTAGCAGAGTGCAGAGGGGTTACAAGAAGTGAAATCAATCATCTGATTCATAAAGATAAGATATAGAAGGACCTGGTACGTTGAAACAACATTTCATGCTTAAATAAAAGATTTTGATTTTGTGAAGTCAGAGGGCTCAGACCAAAGGTCGTCGCACAGCCTATGCCACTCAGGAGACTTTTTGATCGTATCGCAGTGGTCTGTGAGTGCTCCAGTGGCAGCTACTTTCTTGACAAATGCGATGTCATCCACGCCGTTCATGCCCAGGACGACGCAAGGGAATCCCCTGTCTTTCATATGCTGTGCAGAGCGAAGAAGGTGCGAAGGTGTGAAGGGGTTAGTAGTGGCTCGTATTCTCGTCTGTACACTAGTTGTGACTAGCTCGCTTCGCTTGCTGCTCGCTGACTCGTATTCTCGTCTTCCAAAATGCTCTCAGCAGGCTCACCTTGATCAACTTGGGGACAACGAGGATTTTGCTCGGGTGACCACCGAAGAAAAAATTAAGTACCTTTGCAAGGGGCATGGGGAGCTTCACCAGCCGGTGGAGAAGCTCAGCAGTAACAGGGAAGCAGATAACCCCAAATATCTTGTACGTGTGGAAGAGCGGGAAAAATGGGAGGAGGCCAGTCCAATACAAAATAAAGGTTGTCAAAACCTCCGGGACAGAGGAGATGGTGGGGAGGGGGTGGAAATTTTCGCCGCTGTTGTTGCTGTTGGTGGGCTGGAATTTTTGCAATTTCTTGTTTATGCTCGCGCTCAACGAGAACCAGCACGTTGAGCCATTCGTGACGCGTTCAAACTTTGTCAGGAGGACGTAAATTTTCTGGAGCATTTCGTCGGAGTTCTGCTTGATTTCGACAATCAGCCCTTTCTTGTTGTCGAGCATCTCGAGCACTTCCTTAAGCAGAGGGATTCGATCCGCATCTTTCTTCTGAGTATCGGTGAGGGAGCTGTACGCCTCCTTCTCGGTTGTGGAGAGTTGGAGCTTTGGAAATTCGGCATAGTTCAAATCGTTGACGTGGCCTGGGGTGCCACACATTCTATCGGTTGTTCCATCGTGAAAAACAACAACCTGACCATCTTTGGAGAGCCAGCAGTCTAGTTCAATCATGTCAACGTTCACCTGGTTGGCTGCAAACTTGAAAGCGTGCAGTGTGTTCTCAGCATATTTGTCATTCTTCAAACCTCGGTGTGCAATCTGCGCCGAGCGAAGCGAGGTTAGAGGGTGAGTGGGTTAGTCGCTTAGCACTCTCTATCACAAGGCGAGCGGAACCGGAATGAAAACTCACGAGTCTTGTAGTGAAGATCTGAGTTGAGGTGTGACTTCGTTTATAAAGCTTGCCTCCCCATCGAAGGAGCACCGCAGAGAGAATGATGTACGTGAAGACGACTGCGAGTGATACTATTGCTTCGTTGGAGAGCTCCATAGGATATTGTGGGTGTCTTGTTACGTATCTTAAAAACAATTTCTATCTAGGTGTCTAGAACATTCAGATAAAGGAAAAAAACTTTGAAAAACATGCTCTGCTGGCCTAGCAGCTGCAAAAAGCGACAAAAGGAGGAGGAGCATGACGACCCACTAACAAAAAATCTTAACCCCAAAGAAGAGGCTCAAATAATCATCTCTGCACTTGGATTTGCACAACAACAAAAAGCGAATGAGCCAACAATCACCCCTCTACCAACTGCCAATGGGACAGGAGGGGGAGGAGGGGGAGAAAGGGGAGGGGGGGGAGGGGATGATGAAACCACCGATGCAACTATATTTGCAAAACCACCTCCCCCTCCCCCCTCCACTGCTACGATCACTCAGTCAAAGGCAACATTTTACCCCTGCTTGAAAATACAAAAGCACACAGGGCTAAGAAGTCGAAGATATATCCTCCTTCCAGTGGATTCGAAAGGTACAATTCACAGTCTTTTCATATTCAAACAAAGTAGGCTAGACCTGAATCTTGATTCTCCACGCTCAACTAGCATCATCAATATCAAAGCAACACTAAATGACGAAAGCCTGACAATCGAGTTTGTCGATCACTGCATCAGCCCACTCATAGTTACGTTTGAAGAAGAGCAAGACAAAGCGACAAGGGAAAAGAAACTTGAAGATTTGCGGGAGCGATTAACTCCCAATTGCCCTGTTGGTGTACGTAAAAACGAAATCGAAGAGGTTTTGAGCGACTTAACCAAATCTATTCCAGATGCCGTCAACGATCACTTTTTCAATCTCAGTAACAGCAAGTTTTCCATAGACGGTACACGATGGTGCGAGATTCGGCATGAAATTGATGGATCGAAAATTTATTCAGCTCCGAGTGTGCTACCGTCCGTGCCAAGGCTCAAGTCGATCTGCTATATTAATTGTGAACCTGAGCAAATGTTCAATATGTTTTCAAACTTCGTCATAAGAGGGAGTTTTGACACGTCATTGAAGCTCGGTAGCGTTCTCAAAGAATGGAAA
Organism: Parmales sp. scaly parma; assembly: GCA_030267985.1. Taxonomy (NCBI): domain Eukaryota; class Bolidophyceae; order Parmales; species Parmales sp. scaly parma. The sequence continues at coordinate 18,222 of BRYC01000201.1, read as the reverse complement.
ATGGGCCCAGACAACGGCGACGGTGCGAAGTTGCAGCTGGTCCGTTATAAAATGGCTGGTAGAGAATTTTTGGAGGTGAGCGAGCTGAGCGGAGCGGAGCGGGGGGGGGGTTGTGACAGAAAGTGTGACAGAAAGTGGACAGAAGAGTGAGTGCAAAGCGACTAATTCACTCCTCACCCACTCATGAGCGCAGATCCGAACTTTGCTTCGGGCGGTAAAAGCCAAATCGAAGTCTTCATCGTACACAATCCTCACGCACCAAATTAGGAAATCTAAGCAGCACAAGTATACACAATTCGTTTTTGGCGGAGGAACAAAAATGGCGAACAACCACGAATTCTCCATGGACTTCGAACCCTTTTCGGTTCAGAAAAGAACGAAGGTGACTGTTATAATGAAGACTGATCTGTGCGACAAGTGGAGCAAGCAATCGAATGCCGATTTTTTGGCTCAACTGTGCTCCGACTTGCGATCGGCAGCGGCAGCGGCAGCGGCAGCGGCAGCGGCAGCGGCAGCGGGTGGCAAAAAGAAGGAAAATTTGACGCTCGATCCAATTTTTGCGAAACCTAAAAATGATCACATCCTGCTTCGGCAATGCAGCAGTCCAATGTCTTCATTTGCGTTTGAGGCGCGAATCACAAAAGGACCACCGGGGGTGGGCTTCGGAATGATCGGTGAGCGAGCTGCAGTCGGCTTTATTTATATAAAACACTACTAACTCACTCCACTCGGCACAGTCTCGAGAGATGACGACAAGCATTTTCGGGTCAAGCAAGTCCTAGAATTCATAAAAATTGTGAGTTGTAGCACCCCCAGAAATGCAGGGTTATCGAGGATGACACTTGTAGACGACGGAAACGGGAGCGAGGAGGGAGGGAACGGTGTGCAAGCTGGGGATCTTATAACGCATTTCGAAAACGAGAAAATTGACAAAGAGTGGGATTTGAAAATGTTCATGATGCGGTTGACAAAGGTTGCGACCTACAGTAGCGTGAAGCTGGGATTAGAGCGTTGAAATATAGAAAAATAGTTGAGGGAGCGGAGGAAAAAAAGTGAGAAATTTCCCAGCTACTAACTTCGATCGGATTCCGATCGGATTTAAATCGGATATTAAATTTTTTTATTAGCTACATCTTTGCACTCCCTAGCGCTTTCATCGACAAATTAACACCTCAGATAGATATGGCATCAATAGCAACTTCGGGATCCACAGCCACAGCCACCGACGTGGAACTTTTGTCCGACGAAGGTGGTGGATTACTCTGGGAAGAGGGCATCACGACAGCAACATTCTTCAAGGGAGATTTTGCCTCTGCTTCAACATCCCTTCGAAGCCAATTCTCCAAAACCCTTGCTGTGAACCCTTGGCTCGCTGGTAGACTTGTTGTTTGCAGCATTAAGAAGAAAGTTGTACTGAGGCATCCATCCAACCCTACGGAAAGCGACATTGACAAGCTTTTCAATTCAGCCCCCACCCCCACCTCCCCAGTCTCAGCCGACAAGCCTTACACAGAGCTCTGCACAAGTATGTTCAAAGAAAAGAAGTACGTGGTGACTAGGGGCGACCGCCTCATAGGCAAGGACACCCCAGTCACCCTCCTTTCGATCGTCAAGGGCTCCGAACTAGACACGTACACCGTGATTTTCTCAATGTCCCACGCGATAGGCGACGGACGAACATACTACGAGATTTTGAAAATGCTCTCCCCCAAAAACAACAAGCCGGTCAGGCCCCTCACGGTCGACCGAATCCAAACTTTTTCTGAGACGATGCGTGAGGTGAGCTAGCGAAGCGAGCGAGCCTTGATGAAGACGAGCATACGCATCCACTACCAAACTAAACTAAACTAAACTAAACTAACCCAATCAATTCGTTTGGCACCTTCTTCGCTCGGCGCAGAGCTGCGGGAAGAAGGAGTTCAAGTGGGCCGACTCTCCAGCTGTCATGATCATGTACGAGCTGCACAACGCTCGGCTGTGCGGCCCTGGCGTCAAGTGCGTCGGTTACTACTTGGACGAGGGGAGGGTTGAAGAGATGAAGAAGGAGAAGGAGGATGACGTCGACTATTTGACTACAAACGATATTTTGACGAGCAAGTTCTTCACTGTAACGAAGAGCAGGATAGGAATGATGGGAATGGACTGCAGGGGCAAGCTGGCCGGCTTCGGCGACGACCTAGCAGGCAACTATGTCACGGCTCTGTCCATGGACGACACAACGTTCGGGACCCCCTCGGCCGTCCACAGGATGCTTGCGGCGAAAAGTCCCTACACGACGACAAACAAGCCACTCCCCAGCTTCTGCGGCTGGCTTGTAGGGAAGGACAGCGCGAACTTCGCAATGGTGACGAACTGGTCGAGGTGAGCGATTTTACTGCGAGCGAGAAATATATGTATAAGCGAGCCCACAACTACAACTAACAATATATCGCACGGCGGCGCAGCTTCGCTGGAGACCTGCTAGAGTTCGAGGGGGGGGAGCTGGAGCTTCACATACCTATTAAGAACCCGGCTTACTGCACCTATGACCTGATGATCCCGTTTGCTGCCGGGCGAGGGAGGAAGGGTGTGATTTGCTGGATTGTGGGGACGAACGAAGAAGAGCTTGAGAAAGCACTTCCTCTTGGGGACTTTATTAATAAGGCAATGTTTCCGTAAATTTTTCTTTTCTCATTTTCTTTCACTTCTTCCTCGATGCCATTTATGTAGCGCCGGGTGTTCTTGAAGCACACCCTAAACTTCGCCTGGTCAGTCGTGCTCGTTCGGAACAGTTCGACCGTGTATTGGGGCGCCGTCTTCGTGCCGAAAAATGTCCCCACGAAATTGCGAACGTAACCCAAGCTCCGGCTCAAATTGTGCAACGTGCTGATCATTGTCATGAGGAAGAACGTTCGCCCTCTCCAACCATCCTTTATGTCCCCATAGAAAATTTGTAAAGTATCGCGGTGAGGCTGATCTGTGTCAAAATCGTAGTAGGCAATCATGGCGCTCGACAACCCTGTCATGAATGCTGTGGGTAAGGCCTGCGCCAATGTACTTTAGAGTGCCTCCTTCCAGGAATACTATTTAAAGCACGTAGTCTCTCCTCCCCACCTTGTAAAGATGGTAAAAAAACATTTCTGCGAGGATCACGCCTAGCGTTAGCCTCCCGCTCACTGAGAACAGTAGCGCGGTGCCGATGGTGCGGCTGAGATTGTGGAAACTGGCGAGAAGAATCTGCGCCGAGCGGAGCGCCAGGCGAAGCGAGGCGCATTTTTAATGAAACGCACTAAACCAATAGAACAGTTTTAATCTTGCTTTTTGCCTTCTGCCTTTTGCCTTTTGCCTTTTGAGTCGTTTCACCCACATTCAAAATTTTGTTCTATAGGATGTGGAGCAGTTTGCTTTCGAAGTGCGGAAAGAGACGAGGAAGGATTTGCTTCAAGTCCTTCGACATGCATATGTCACCCGCTGCTCGAGGGGTTCATTGGCAAAATTCTTGGAAGTCATGCTGCACCAAAATTCTTGCCATAAAAGGGCTGTCAAGGAGCTGGGTGTTGACTCGGGTGCGGTTTCATTGAGCGCTGGGGAAACCTTCTCTGACTCATACTTCAAATTAACAGTATGTGAATCACGTTTATCAAAGTCAAAGTCAATATTTGCCATTTTGTTTTGGCACTTTGACTTCTTGGTGAAAATTGTGCAACAAAGAAAGATATTGACTTGTCCCCACACTCTTAATTATATACACAATTCTTTTGATGGGTGCCTCTTCATCAATCACGGGCAAGACGGGAAAGAAAAAGACCAGCTCAAAGGTTAAGCTTAACTCACAAATAATTTCACAAAACTGGCGTGCAGCTTACAAACTCATTTCATCTGGCGAAGCAGGTCTCTCGGCCCTCACATCCCTTTCACCCTCGGACGGTCAATCGTCTCCACTGCACGTGCTTGTGGGGTTCCACCCTCCAATTCAATTAATAGAAAAATTCATCGAGCGTGCCCCTGAAAATCTTCGCAAGCGCGGCTATCAAGGTTTCACTTGCTTACACATAGCTTGTCATCAAGCTCCGGACAAAGGTTTTTTCAAAAGACTCCCAGACACTCACCACCCACAAAACAAAACCCCCCGAATCTTGCAGCTTTTGTCATCGGAATCTCTGGACTTGAACACCAGTGCGAGCTCGGTTGAAATCGTTCAAACTCTTTTGAAGCATTTCCCACAGTCCATTCAGATAAAGAATCGCTTCGGCGAGTACCCGTTCGATCGTGCGTTCAAAACTAAAAATTACGAAGTTCTTGAATTGCTTGTTGACAGGTGGCCGGAGTGCTTACAGCTGGGGACAAGTCCCGAAGTCACCCTGTGGTTCATCAGGCGAAAAAGGAGCGAGCTCATGCTCTTTCTGTTCATTGCATACAAAAAAGAGTGGCAGTCAAAAGGTTATCAAGGGAACATTTCGGGCGAGTTGTGGGACTCTGTCATGGACGACAACGCCAAGTACGTGTACTACATTTTTAACAGACTGGCGAACTACAAGATCCCAGACTCCAAGCGATTTCGCTCAACCGATTTTGGAATCTTGGGATTGGGTTACCACGACTGCCATTCAGTCATAATGAGTTTCGTTGGAGTCTGTCTGTAGGTGACGAAAAATTAATTCTCAATTTAGAAGGGGACATTCTACTCCGGCTCATTCAAACTCACCCTCAACAAACTCTTGAACTCGGCAGCCCAACTCGCACTAACCCGCCCGTGAATCTTGCCCTGCCTTGTAAACAGTGTCGTGGGGGTGAACTCCTTCCGCACGTAAATTCCATTGTGCCAGGTGCCAGGATGGATGTACACCCCCTTCCCCGCCGGAACGAAAAAAGCCTTCATATCCTCCGGCTTGATGTCGTCGCCCTTTGACGCCGGTCCCAGGCACATTGTGAAAGGCACGGCATTGTCGGGGTCGGAAGGGAAGAAGAGCTGGCCGCCGTCGGGGTGGTAGTCGCTCATCCACAAATATATGTCGTCGTGTTGTTTGTCGCTCGTGCGAGAGGCCACCTCAGGAAGAGCGCCCAGCCCATCCAAATATACATTATTCGTCGTGGCGATTGCAAGATTCAAGCCTGCACCGAGCCATTCGAGCGAGCCAAACGAAGTGAGCGGGTTAGTTCAGTGTGGATGTCTGCGCCGTCTATAGCCATTTCGCGCTTCGCTCGGCTAAGGGCTCACCCATGTAATAATCACCCTCCCAGTGTACCTTAAACTCGCCTTCTGTCGTGCCAGCCTCGTCGCCCGTGTCTGGATCCAGCTTACGCCAGCCTGATACAGGCCAAGGGACAATCTCGAAGTTCTTCTTGTCCGTTGTAAGTTCATCTCTTGAGTGGATGAGTTTTCCAAGCCCTTCAAGGGATTCGTCAGTGGCCAGGAAGAGGGGCACGTCGACGACGGATACGTCTTTAGGAAGTTCAGGGTTCCTGAAGTTGTCCTCCGTGAACACAAAACTCATGATGGGCTCATGGCTCAACACCTTGAAGATTTTTTTTTGAGCCAAGATACTATGCTATAGCATATTTGTTCATAATATTGCAATTTGCTCTTTCCGGGCTCTTCTGACCCTTCGTGTTCCAACTCTAGAAATCTGACTAAAAGGTTGTTCCATCTTTCGAGTAACATGATCCTACCCAAAATGGAAGAACTCTTCAACGACTCGGACGATGATGACTTCATCTCAAGCAGCGCAACCACATCGCACACCCTAAAATCCTCGTCAACGTTCATTCTGAACGAACTGAGAGAATTCAGTTCTGAGCTGAACTGCAGAAACGTGCTGAATGATGTCATGCTTATTGACCTGTCCCAATCTCTCAAGACGAACACCGCCGACTTCAAGTTGATAACCAGCATGGACTTGAGCAACAACTGCTTGACTGCAATCTCGGCAGCGGCTTTGGCAACATCCTTTCAGTTCTTATTGGGTCTGAAGATGTTGAATTTGAGCGAGAATAGCATCGGGAGCGTAGGGGCAGGAGCAATATTTGGCTCCCTGAGCAAAATAGGCGGGGAGTGCAAGCTAACAAGCTTGAGCCTTAGTCAGAATAAAATTGAATCAATAAAACTTCCGGAGAAGGAGGAGGAGAAGGAGAAGGAGAAGGAGGGGGAGAAGGAGGGGGTGAAGGAGGGGGATGAAAAAAAGGAGGGGGAGGAGAAGGAGAAGGAGAAGGGGAAAACTCGGAGGCGCTCGTTCAACACAGTCGACAGTTCTTTGAAGCTGAAAGTCCTCAATCTGTCCGGAAACTCACTCACAAACGAAATCTTCCTCGGCTCCAACCAAATTTGGCCCCAACTAACCTTTTTGAGAGAGCTAAATTTAGGCTGGAACAATTTGAACGATGCGGGGGCAATCTCCCTCGCCAGCATCTTCCTCAACCCTGCCAAGATGCGCCTCTTCACGCTGGAACTCCCATTTAACGGTATCAGCGACGTTGGTGGGGTCGAGCTAGCAAAAGTTATCGCAGCAAATAAGTTTCTCCGAAGTCTCGACCTCGCGCGAAACCGGATTAGGGAAGAGACGGCGATGGCTTTTGCTGGAATGGAGGGTAACTGCACTTTGAAGACTTTGAAGCTGGGGTTCAACGAGCTTGGTGAGGTGGGAACCAAGGCGCTTGTGAACTCGCTGGAGAGGCAGATATCGTTGGTGCAGCTGATGGTTGAGAACACGTGCGGAGAATCACGTGCAGAGGTTAAGGAGCTGGTGAGGGAAGTCATAAGGAAAAGAGCGGGGGGGAGCGAAAGACTGACTGTGGTGTATGTATTTCCCGAGTAGAGGAGAGTGTGTAGAAATATTTTATCAAGATTTTTTAAAATTTATTTTGCTATTCCTGCAGCTAAAGTGGCAGCTAAAGCGGCAGTTCCAACAGTAGCTCCTGTGGTTGCGCCTGCGGTTGTTCCTCTGGTTGAGTCTGCGGTTTCATCGCCGATGCAATGGTGACACCAAAAGATGTTGTCCGGATCAAACTTTTCCTTCACAGAAAGAAGAAACTCATACTGCTCACCGAAAACCCTCTTCTTCCAGCCCCCACTGGCCTCAGAAATATCGTAGGCACACTCGTTCTGATAAGAATAATCTCCAAGTCTCCCGTAAAAAACCTCATCAATCTCATCAGGTTTGGCATTACTGACGACATGGAAGAGTGCCGTGCGAAACTCGATTGTTATGCTCACATCATCGGAGGGAAACGCTCCCGCCTGCGAGTTTCCGGTAATGTCGTGATAGATTTCAATCCGATCGCAGATCTGTGATTCTCCCGCACACGATGAAAAACGGTCTTTGATAACCTCAGAAAGAACGGAAGCCTTCTCACTATTAACCAAGACGCTCGGCACGCCCCCAACTGCGACGTTCGCTACGGGAAAGGTCCAAGGCACTGGAATAATGTACTCAGGATCGGTGGTTTTGACGTACTCGTCGTTCCAATTCGTGATTGGAGTGCTGCTCAGTAGTGGCAGCCCAAGATTCTCCATTCGCTTGACAAATTCTGCTCCATCATTTTCACTTCCCTGGAACAAATACTGCGAGAACATCGTAAGCTCCATCCCACACTTTCTTTTTTTATTTGATGCAGCAGGCTCGATGAACGTCAGCTCCGCCCAATTCTCATCCAAATCGGAGATGACGTCAATGAAGTCGTCCACGCTCTTCTCCAATGTCTCCTTGTCGCAGTAGTCGCCCGACGCAATGTAGAACCTGAACAGATTGGCTCCTCCCTCGGGCAGACTGTGCGTTTTCAGAGTGATGCTGACGATCACACCCCAAGTACTTCCTCCTGCGCCGAGCGGGTTAGGCTGAAGTGGCTCGTATTCTCGTCTTCCACAATGCTCGCTCGCTTCGCTAGCTCACCTCCACCCCTCACAGCCCTGAAAAGATCATAATTGTTGGTCGAGTTGCAAGTTATCAAATTCGCATCGGCCGTAACGATATTAAAAGAGACTATGTTGTCGACACCAAGACCGAATTTCGGCGACATTGGGCCGTGGCCACCTCCAATGCTCCAGCCCAGAATTCCTACAGTGATGGACCAGCCGGAAGCGATGAACAGGGGAGAAATTTCCTCTTGCACTTCGGAAAACGTCAAACCGCTTCCAAGCTTTACGGTGCCGGTTGCGCTGTCTTGCTCTATTGATTTCAAGAGCGACGTTCGGATGAGCAGAGAAAATTCGCAAATACCAGAGTGGCGGTCCAGGAAATCGTGGCCTGTGCCCAGCACAGATACACATAGGTCGTGGTCCTTCGCGAATCTTACTAAAGTTTGAACGTGGGAGGGGGAAGTTGGGAACGCAACGAAAGCAGGGGAGAATGAAAGGGGGTTGTTGCGAGTGGCTGCAAAGCAAATCTCACGATCCTCAGTAGAAGTAGAGAAGCAACTCGATGACAGGGTCGAGTTGTTCACATAGAGGGACTTGAGTGGAGTTTCAAACCCATATAAAGGTTGATCAGATGCAGAGTAGATTGGGATGGCAGAGGAGTAGGGGGAACCTCCCTTGACTGGGTTGGATCTGAAAAGCCCAGATCGATCAGCAGCTGGATCAAGGGACAAAATGAGAGATTGGATTTCGTGATCTAATGGCCAACATTTTAATGATGGATCACAATATTGAAGGGAGGAGGAAAGTCTAAAGGCGAAAGCAAAAAGAACAATTGCTGCTGGAATCATGGTAAAATTCGAAACCTATTCACGAGAAGGCCAAATTCACTACGGCGATTCGTGGGGATAGACGATAGACGGATAGCGAGCCGTGCGAAGGAAAAATGGTACACAGTAAAAAAAAAAAAAGAAAAAATTGAAAAAAAAAAAAAGGATTTTTTGGTCACTTTGGTTGGGCACCCAATCTCCAAATCACGCGTATTGACACCTTTGACCATCCGTCGGGACTCAATATGACCAATGAGCACCACAAGTGGCTCAAGAAACGTGATTGGCCTGCGGTACAAGGAGCCATGATGCTTAACCCAGATAATGAAGATGGTTTGCTCAGGAGAAAGTACAAGGAGAGAGATGAGCATGGACGACTGCCACATCATTGGATGGCAGCGAAAGCTCAGACACACACACATATTCTTGCCTATGTGGGCGTGGAGTCGATTTGCTGGAATGTAGAGGCCCTCACCACACGAGACAATAAAGGCGAAACTCCCATCGACATTGCCCTTAGGAGTGGAGCCTGTGCTGAGATCATCAGCTTGCTCTCCCTCACTCCCGAGGAAGCTCTTTCGTTGGGTGGTATGGAGATGCGCCGCTTGTACGCACCAGTGGTTTATTGGTTGAATGTTTTGGTTAAGTGGATCAAATCACGATCGTATGCAGACTGTCACAAGTGGATCAATGAGCACGATGACGAGTTGGTGCGTGAAGTGCTCAAATACAACAATGCTCAACTTCTTCGACAACTTGCTTGCAATAGCCAGGTACACAGCGACTCCCTCGTGTTTCTTGCTCTTCGAATGATCCATCGGCACCCTCTTGCCCTCAAGGCTACTCAGAATCAAGGCCTCACGACCCTCCAGGTTGCTGAGCACCCCCAATACAATGCGTGCCGTGAGATCCGAAACGTCCTCAGCCTCACCCCCAAGTTCTTCTCCTCCACCCCCTACCCCACCCTCCTCCGACAACACCTCCCCAAACAGTTCGTCGACTCGTCAATCTTCGGCACCTACAACACCGCTTGCACGTTCATCAAGCACATGAAGTACGACAAGGCTGAGCTGGTCGAGGTGGAGGACGTGCTAAAGAAGCCGACCCACAAGTGCGACGTCTGTAAGACCGCCACAACGAAAGCCTGCGCACGGTGCAAAACCAGCTACTTCTGCTCCGCCGAGTGCCAGAAGTCGGCGTGGAAGAAGCACAAGAAGACGTGCAAAGCGCCGACGAGGCCACCATCGAGTGAGGCAGAATTGCGGGTTTTGCATGAGGGCATGCTGCTACTGAACCGGTGCATCCAGGAGCCTGGAGCTGGAGACGGACCCACGAGTGTGGTATTAGATTTCTTGAGAGACTGCGGAGTGCCGAAATTAAAATGACTCTACGGCGGTAAGCCAATCGAGGAAGGCCGCGGAGAATGGTCGGAGCTTGAGGAGAATCAGGGAGGAGGAGGAGGAGGGGGAAGGGGAAGCTTGGCGGGACAAAGAAGGGGAAGGCTGGAGGAAGGAAGGGGAATAACAATTATAAATTTGTCAAAATTGCAAAATTTGTTCCCACATCATTATCCCAATATCAGTACAGTGTCATACCGCTCCGTGTGCGTGTTGACCGACGCCAAAGTGGAACGCTCGCTCGCAACTCCGAATTTCTCACCTTCCGCTTGACCGCATCATCGTTGAGCTTATCCTTTTCGCGCTGCTCGTTCGATTTCTGGATTGTCAGCTCTCTGATGCTATTCTTGTCCATGCTCTTCCCCTTCCTGCCACGTGCCATGAGATCCTTCTGGTTCTTAGCAAGGGTTGATTCGACGGTGGCCTCAATGGCGCCGGTCTCGTTGTTGGAGACAAAGTTATCGAGGGCAATTACACAAATTTTGATTGTTTGTGTGATCACTGATGTGGCCGGAATTCGAGTATTAAAAAGTTGTTGTTCAAAACAAAGCCAATACAAATGTATATTGTTCACAACACATCATTTATTTTCCTCAATCTTGGGGTATGTTCAACAAAGCGATCCCCGCTTCAATCAAATTCCCGCTTCGCCTCCTATCTTTATTTCGAAGCATCGCCTCGTTCTCTTCATGAAGCACCTGCAGCTGCTCGTCGGGAATAAAATCATCAGGAACGCAGCTGATGAAGGCTGGCGTGAACCAGTCGGGCTTCTCCTTTTCCCATTTTGTCCAATTTTCCGCCACATACGCTTTGACCTCGTCCCTGATGGGTTTGGTAAAACTTTGCGCCGCGCGAATGAAATGTTTAAATGTTAATGGCTCGTTCCCCCCCCCCCCTCACTCACACACTCAATCACTTACCTGAGATGATTATCGAATGCCGTCATCATCTTCACGTAAGGATCAGAACTGTCTCTGAAGGAATTGATTGTGAACTGCCAGCCTGTCACCTTGGAGTAGAACGTGACAAGGAACTCTTTGTTGATGATGGCCAAGAAAGCCACCACAACCACGCACCAAAAGCAGGCAAGACAGATCAGGCCCGCCCTCAAATGGCCTTCGTGGAGAAGGTGGTCAATTTCCCCGTTCGATCCTTTATAGAAGTACAGCAGAGAAGCTCCAAAGGGGAACGCCTGCGCGTAAATAGTGAGCAGCGTGAACAACGCACCACCTGCGAGCTTGGGTCCTCTGCAGTGAATGTTGCCGGTGAAGTCCACGAGCACCTGCGAATAGAATACACAATGTTAGTTGTTTTAGCAATTTCGCGGGATTCATCCCTTGCCTCGTTCACCTTGACAACAGTGTGGGTGAAAAATGCCACCCCGTACTTCAGGCCTCCTTCTAACCCAACAACCCAAACGACGTAGTCCCTTCGAAGGAACTTGGCGAAGTGGTAGCTCGCCATTTCGGAGAGGAGGACAATAACTGTCATATCACTCGAGACTACAAATAGCAGAGCCGTCCCGATAGTACGCGAGAGATTGTGCAAGCTGGCGAGAAGGAGCATCAGCACGAACGTCAAGCCTCGCTTGAACGATGAGTCACCGATAAAACCGTAGAAAAGAGGAACCTCTGCGAAGAGCCGAGCGAAGAAGGTGCGAAGAAGGTGCGAAAAAGAATTGAGTGGAATAATAAGTATATAAAATTTATGGTCCAGATGTGACTAGCTCATTCGCTCTCGGCTCGCTGAGTGGGCACACTCACCTTTGCGATTATCGTAGCTCACGTCCATATCGTAGGAAATCATCGCTGAGCCAAACCCGGTGGTTAGGGTGGAGAGTATAATGGAGAAAAGATGGAATGCTGACTTCGTGGGGCTGGTAATGTACACGTATACCTGCCGGAGAGCGGGTTAGTCGACGCGCATCTTTTTTACAAAATATAAAAGGCTCGCTCGCTTCGCTCGCTCGCTCACTCACTCACCTGTAACAAGCTCCCCGGGATACTCTCGCACGCCAGTTCCGTGCCTTTGACGCTCGCCATCTCGACTAACGGATTCAGATTGCTTCCAATGTCAACGTAACCGGTTGCCACTCTATAAGCGTCAACAGCCGGCTTCAGACCGGAGAAAAGAATAAGACACTCACGAAGGAGGATTCGCTTCTTTTTCTTGTAGTTCTGGGCGTACACGATCGACAGCTGGATCGTTAAAGAAAGTCCAATCATAGTGGCGAGCGACCTCGCCGCCCTTTTCTTGCCTTCGGAATTGTATGAGAAGATCACAATGACATCGCTGATCATGTCACCGATGGACAGTGCCGCGCCGACCTGTGGGTGGGGTGGGGTGGGGTGGGGTAGGTATTGGGGTTAGAATGCATATTATGAGTGTTTTGAGGCAGTAAAATAAACTCACAAACACTCGTCTCCTCAAACCCAGGTTGCTCTGCACCAACAACTTTTTAGCGACCATGTTCATCATGCTCTCGAAGTGAAACTCGTCGAACAGCTGCTGCAGCACCGGATTGTTGCACCTCCAGGCATCAACCGCAGTTTTGTATTCCTTGTTTGCCAGGTGCCTCTTGAAATCTTTGCCAATTGTCGCAGCCTCTTCCTTACTCAGCTCGTTCAAATGTTTTGTTGGCAGATTTGTCACAATTGTCATTGATGGTGCCGGATTGATTTTTCTACTTCTGTTACTGCTGTCGTTGCTGGGGTGACGTGCTGGAAAGGAAGAGCTGGTCATCACAAAGCAAAGACAAATTCGAAAATTTGGGAAGGTCTTGAGCACCGGAGCGAAGAAAGAACTGTTATCGGCAATTATCCTTGAAATGTGAGAGAAGTTTGACCCGTGGTTGGAGGTTCGGAGCTCACAGAGCTCAGAGGTTATTGCTCGCCAGCGGGAATGACGCCGAACCAGCTCCAATTCCTCTTGTTTTGTTTGGGGGGTGGCGGTGAGGGTGGAGGGCGTGGAAGAGGATGAGTTGGAGTTGTCGGAGTTGGAGTCAGAGGATCGAAGGTTAATATATTTGTTTTTCCCCTTTGCCTGTGATTTGGATTTGGATTTGGCATTGGCATTGGCACTGGTGTCGGCCAGCAGTTCCAAGGATTGCGAGAGCTTTTTGTTGGAATATATTAACTCTTCCTTAAGAAGGTATATCTCGGCCGATTGAGAGAGCTGAGTAGACTTGATCTGGCGAAGCTCCTGCAGAACCAGCGAATATGAGTCGTTGGTCTGGTTGATGGATTGAAGGAAGGCTGAGGAGGAAATTTTTGGCTCGAGGAGGGAAGGGAGGGAGGGGAGGGGGGAATTGGAAGGAGAAATATCCACATGTTGCGATGGGAGATTTAGGGGCGGGACTTGGACTTGGGGTCTTCTATTCAGCAAATTTAATTCTTCAGAGGGCTGTTCATGAGGAGGGGGGTTGTGGTACGGGACTTCAGGGTTTTTTATGTTATCTTGGGGGTTTTGGGGGCTGGGGGACCATTCCATTTTATGGTACTTAATGCTGCTCAAGCAATTTGGAGTAACATGGAAGAAAATAACAAATTGGCCGAAACACCGAAACCTGAACAAAAAACAACGAAAATTAGGAAATTTACCTTGATGTTCTGATTCAACAAAATTTTTTTATAATAGGAACGTTTAACATGCCACTTACTACTACTACATACACCCCAAAAGAGAATGATGCACTCAACCGGCTGCTTGAGATTGCAGCAGCCATCGATTCGAGGAAAAATACCAAGGTTTTGACAACTGCCTCCCCCCTTGCTCAAGGCAGGAAGTACATTTTCAAGGGCCAGCACACGACAACTGGCTACTATGCCACAAACGTGCGAATTGGGCACAGCGAACTCGTCAAATTTATCCATGAGGATTTGAGTTCGAAAAATACCACATCGTACATCGAGAAGACCGTGTTAAAGTACAACGACAACCACGCCATTCAGTACCGCGCTAAAGCATACCCAAATCCAGTGAGCGACCGTGAATGGCACATTTCAATCTTGACCAAAAAGATCGACGACGAAACTTTCGTCGTGGTCATCGTTCCGTGTTTTATCGAAGAGAAAGAGAGAAATGTTCACCCCAACCGAATTCGAGCGGAGATTCGGAGTTTGCATAGACTTACGAGGATCAGTAATAATGAAACGAGGGTCGAATATTACGCCCAGTTTGAGTTTGGAGGGTATGCTCCACGATGGCTAATCAACCGCGACCTTCCGAAGTTTATGTGCGCGCCCACGAGGTGGCAAGTGCATTTCCAACATCAGCAAAAACTCAACCAACTCACCGTAGAGGACGGGAAGAACATGGGAACAATGCTGATGATCAAGAAGAAGGGGGAAAGCGCGGAAAAGCGGTTGGAGGCGTTCTTGTCCAAGAACTTGGCGCTCCAGCATTTAAAAACAACCACCTTCCCCCAATTAGATGTCATGATGCTCGCCCTCCTGCAAAACAAACTCTTCCACAAAAAGGCGAATCAACAACAAAAACGAATAGGTGGAAACAAAGTGAAAGTTTCGGAACGTAGCGACAACATTCTAAACGATCTTACTGAGGCCGAAGCAACGAAGATTGGCAGATCGTTCAAGCTCCTCCTGCTCACGACCACAGAGCCATCGGCGGCCGTTGAGGCGTGGAAATTGGACAACAAAGTTTTGGCGCCGCTCTTTGCAGAGTACGCGTGGTTCGAGCCGATGATCAACGCGATCGCCAAGCAGGTGAGCGAGCAAAGCGAAGCGAGCCTTGTGGAAGACAAGAATACAAATTCATTAAAAATGCGAACAATCTCGCTTCGCTCGGCGCAGCTCTTGCAGAGTAGTAATCTAGGACTGAAGTGGCGGGTCGGGCTTGGGGCGGGGCTCTCGATGATGGATATGATAACTGACTCGGGGGTAATCAACACCTATCAAGCGAGCGGCAACACGTCAGAAGCGAACTCACTGATCGCCATGATTGGGTCGTCTCTTGCTGCACAGCTTCTTTCCACATATGTGCAGAACAAGAAGAAGAGCAACGGGTTGATCCTGCGAGAATTTGCGTCAATTGTCACGTTTTTGAAACCTGCAGTAGACGCATACAGGGTGGCGACTGGCAAAGATGATAAAGATGCAACAATGAGTCCGCTCCTAGAGATGACTATGGGGAAAATGATTGAGCTAGCACTAGAGAGCATACCGGGAGGTCTTCTGCAGGCCTACATGTTCATCAACTCCCCGGAGAAAACAATGTTTTTGTTGGTTTCAATTTTGATCAGCACTTTGACGACGGGTTTTGCGAGCGCCATGATCTCGTACGACATGGACATTTCTGTGGCAAACAGGAAGGAAGTGCCGCTCTTCTACGGCTACATCAAGGACAGCAACACGAATCGTGGAATCACGTTCGTTTTGTTGATTCTGCTTGCCAGTCTACACAACCTCAGCCGCACCATTGGAACCGCACTGCTCCTCTCAGTGAGCAAGGAGCTTACCTTCGGCATCATACTTGCAGAATTAGCTTTGTACCACATCTACAAAATAGTGAGGAGGGACTACGTTGTATGGATCGTTGGTCTCGAGGGCGGGCTAAAGTATTCGGCTGCGTTCGTTGTGCACACTATCTTCAAGATACTCGTGGATTACACAGGTGAGTGAGCGGAGTGAGAAGCGATTTCATCACAGTCTAACCACTTCCCCTCCCTACGTGAAGGCATGCTGCACCTCCGAGGCCCCAAAGACTGTGGCGGGGCTTTGTTCTCGTTCCAGACAATAGTGAGTCAGTGCTACCCCTTCGTTTCGCTGTACTTCTACAGGAGGAGCTCAATAAAAGACAAAACAGACCCTGACCTGCTAAACTCGGCGTTCACCTTCCTGGCGATCATGTGGTTGGTGTGCGCGGTGGCGTTTTTGGTCGTAACGAAGTCAGAATTCTACCACACGTTTGTGTCAACAATAACGGGCTGGCAGTTCACCATCGACTCGTTCAGGAAGAGCGACAATCCTGAGACGAAGATGCTTACTATCTTCGACAACCACAGCAGCTTTACGGAGAGCATCAAGCCGGAGGTGATCGCCTACATGCGCGTCAACTGGTCAGAGTGGAAGCGAACAAAACCAGCGTGGTTCACTCCAACATTCATTTCCTCAGTCGGCGACGAGTTCATTCCGGACGCCCACCTCCGTCGTTTGAACGCGGGGGGGGCTAGACAACGCCGGAAGTCGAGTATATTTAATTATTAAAAGTTGTTGTTTTTTCAAAACAAAGCCAATATCAAATGTATTATTGTTCACAAACACAACAACAAAACACAACAACCCAACCAATATTATTTTTTCACGCCGTAACGCATCGCAAGAAATCTAATACCACGCTGGTTGGTCCATCACCAGCCCCAGGTCTCTGTATGCACATATTCAGGAGGGCAATGCCCTTGTGGAGGGTGCGGAGGGAGGAAGAGGTGGCGGGAGGGGTGGTTGGGGCCTTGCACGTCTTCTTGTGCTTCCTCCAGGCTAGTTTCTGGCAGGAGGAGGAGCAGTAGAAAGTGTTCTTGCACCGTGCGCAAGGCTTGGTGGGGAGGGAGCTGCAGACGTCGCATTTACGGGTCGGCTTGAGGACGGCCTCAATTTCGACCAGCTCAGCCTTGTCGTACTTCATGTGCTTGATGAACGTGCAAGCGGTGTTGTAGGTGCCGAAGATTGACGAGTCGACGAACTGCTTGGGGAGGTGTTGTCGGAGGAGGGTGGGGAAGGGGGTGGAGGAGAGGTGGGTGGGGGTGAGCCGGAGGACGTTTACGATCTCTATGCACGCATTGTATTGGGATGGGTCAGCAAGCCGGAGGGCCGTGAAACCTTTGCGGGTGGTAGCCAGAAGGGAAAGTGGGTGCCGATGGATCATTCGAAGAGCAAGAAACACGAGGGACTCGCTGTGTACCTGGCTATAGCAAGCTACTGCTCGAAGAAGATCAGAATTGTTGTATTTGAGCACTTCACGCACCAACTCGTCATCGTGCTCATTGATCCACTTGTGGCAGTCTGCATACGATCGTGATCTGATCCACTTAGCCATCTCATCCTGCCAATAACCAACTGGTGCGTACAAGCGGAGCATCCCCTTCCAATCCAACGAATAAGCTTCCTCGGGAGTGAGGGAGAGCAAGCCGATGATCTCAGCACAGGCTCCACTCCTACGGGCAATGTCGAGGGGGGTTTCGCCATCCTTGTCTCGTATGGTGAGGGCCTGTAGATTGTAGCAAATCGACTGCACACCCACACTGGCAAGAGCATGTGTGTGTGTCTGAGCTTTCAATGCGAGCCAATGATGTGGCAGTCGTCCATCCTCATCTCTCTCCTTGTACTTTCTCCTGAACAAATCTACGTCTCGATCTGGGTGAAGTATGACTCCTTGTACCGCGGGCCAATCACGCTTCTTGAGCCACTTGTGGTGCTCATTGGAAGGCATAAAGATATGCTCAATGAAAAATATCAATCAAGAAGGGGGAGTGGGTCACAGGTGGGGTGCTGGGGGCAAGGAAGGAATAATTGGGTTAGAATGGTGTGTGCTGAGTGGCGTTTGCCAGTGATACCATAATACCTTGTAGATCCAGCGTTGATGTTGAAGGAGAAAATGACAGAATTTCCCATTATGCACCGCTTCAACAAAATCAATTCGGATCTATCCCAGGGCCCCAGGCCCATCAATTCCAAATAATTCTCTGCCGTGTTGTCTCTTTTATTTTCCCTTCCAGTTTGTGTGTGTTGTTGTCTTCCAAAAAATAAAAATGCTCTTCTCTTGCTGCTGCTCCTCTGCCCCCCCCCCCGTCCCTACAACTCGTTTGGGTGGTTGCACTGTCGACCCCCGGGCCCTCGAAGAGTTGTCGGACGAGGCTCCTACCCCCGACGACGCCGCCACCGCCACCACCCCTACCACCACCACCACCCCAGGACCAGAACCGGCAGCAGCCAAAGCTGAGATCAACGACAACCAAGGCAACAACTCAGGCTCCAACGCACTGTTAAACTCAGGCTCAATTGAGATCGTTTATTTTGGGTCGAGTCGGTCGAGTCGTCGAGGGTTTCTTGGTCGTCTTGGTCGTCGCCGCCGAGGGACGTCGGCCGCCGTCGTCGGTGGTGGTGGTGGTGGTGGGGGGGGGGAGGACGGCGGCGACACCCCCCCCCCCCCCCCC
>BRYC01000200.1:90650-119352 GCA_030267985.1 Parmales sp. scaly parma | reverse complement strand
CGCCCCCGCGACCCTCTCCCCCATCTTCCCCCTGACCTGCCTCCCCCTCTCCGCCCCCTGAATCCTCCTCGCCGCCCCCCTCTCCTCCTCGAGCCTAACCCTGACCCTCCTCTTCTTCGCCGAGCTCCTCAGGCTCCGCTGAATAACCGTCGCCTCCCCCCTCAGCCTCTCCTCCTCCCTCCTCCCCCTCCACAACCGTGCCGCCCGACCGATCCGACCGCTCGCAAGGTTATGCCGAGAAAGCGTCCGAGTTGTTTCGAGGATGTTCGCCTCCCTTCGAGCCCTCTCCCTCGCCGCCGATAGGACCCGAAGCTTGTGCTCCGCGTTCCTGTGCAGGGCCTCGCGCTCCCGAGCCTGGAGGGCCCGCCGGGCGAGGGAGAGCTCCCCCTGGAGGGCGTCCGACCGAGACCGCTCGAGGAGGAGGGCGTCGCGAGCGGCTGTGGAGGCGGCGAGAACCGCGAGGTACCGCCTGGAGGAGGTCAGCGAAGCGGACCGGAGGGAGGCCACCTCCGAGAGGAGGGTCTCGGCCTGGAGGGGGCTGGGAGAGGAGGGGAAGGGAGGGGGGGGGACGGACAAAGAGGGAACGAAGGAGAGATCAAGATCGACCTCCGCCCTGGCCTCCGCCCTGGCCTCCGCCCTGGCCTCCGCCCTGGCCTCCGCCCTGGCCTCCGCCTCGGCCACCGCCCCCTTGGCCCGGTCCCTCGCCTCGGCGGCCTCGCCCCTGTACGCCTCGACGGACCGCCGGAGGAGCTTGTTCACGGAGCTGAGCTGGAGGAGCTTGGCCTGGGACAGGGACGCGGACGGTTTGCCCCCGCCTGAGCCGGACCCGGACCCCACCAGCGAGTCCAGCCCGTCAATGCCGTAGACTAAACCTCCCCGTCCTCTGCCTTCCTCCTCTTCCCTAATGCTTGTGTGGTGTCCTGCCTTCCCCCCCCTCCCTAACTTGGCCAGTTCCTCGAGTTCCTCCCTCCTCCTCCCCTCCCTCCCCTCCCGTTCCTTCCTGGCCATTTCGGAGACCTTGCGGCGGAGCCGACCGCCCCCCGACGCCGCCCGGAGCGCCCCCCGAAGCTTGGCGTTCAGGGCCAGGAGCCCAGAGACGGTGGGAGGAACCAAGGACGAAGAGGGAGCCCCGGGACGAGAACCAACCCCAGAGCCAGAGCCAGAGCCAGAGCCAGAGCCAGAGCCAGAGCCAGAGCCACCGCCCCGGGGGGAAGCAGCAAGGGAGGAAAGGAGAAGGCGGGAGGAGAAGGCGTCGAGGCGAGCAAGGTCGGACCGAGTTAGCGGCAGGCCGGACATTGGGTCGATTTCTACCGAGGGGCCCTGGCGATTAGCGCCCTTGGCGCCCTTGGCGCCCTTGGCGCCCTTGGCGCCTTTTTCCGCCGCCGGATGCTCCGCTCCTTCACCTCGCTCCTCCTTCGCCTTGGCGGGCCGTCTTGACCTTCGCTCTCCGCCCCCCCTGTTCTGGGGGGAGAACGGGTCCCGCTTCCTCTTGGTGGGGTCGGTGACCCGGGGGGGGGAAGCGAATGAGAGGGGCGGCGTTTGAGAGGAGCGAGGGTCAAGGTTGTTTTTATTGTGGGCGTTGGGAACGCCACCAACCAAATTCGATAGAGGCGGAGACATATCCATGTCAACCGACTTGGCATTCACAGCCTGCGCCACAGCCTGCGCCTGCGCCACAGCCTGCGCCTGCGCCTGCGCCACAGCCTGCGCCTGCGCCACAGCCTGCGTGGTATCCCTAGCCCTCTGCATATTCCTACTCATAACCCCCTTATCAATTTCTCCTCCGGTGTTGCTGGCAACGCGAAGGGTCTCCAGGTAGCAGAGCCACTCGGGCCAGGTTACGAACACAGTTGCCGATGCCGAGGAGTCGAGACCGGGAAAGACTGAAATGAGCTCGGAGGCGATTGAGAGGGATAGTGAGGAATGGGGGGCACCGGGGGCGTTGGAAGTATCGCCATGCCGTCCGCCGGTGGTCCCATCCCCGGAGGGACCTCCCCTCCCCCTGAGTTCATTGAGCAGCCCCGCCCAACGCGTGTCCTGCCCTCCCATCCCTCTCACAGTCATAACCAGCTCCCTCCTGCTAATCCTCGGTGTCGCCCCGTCACCAGCGCGCGAGCTCTTGTTCTTGTTCCTGCTGCTCCTGCCCCTGCTCCTGCTCCTGCTCTTGTTGTCATCCTTCGCAGAAAGAGCTTCCCGTTCCCGCCGCTCGAGGGCGTAGAATAGACCCTTGAGCTTCGATTCGCACCCCGCGATACGAACGAGACGGAGCCGGGCCGCCTCGCCGCGACCAACAGCCGCCATTCTTTCCCTTGCCTCCTCCTCCTCCTCCTCCTCCTCCTCCTCCTCCCCCTCGAGAGTTCGCCCAGGAGCGATTGCTTGCGACAATGCGCTCTGCGGCGTACTCCTATGAGCGTAGCTCACGCTCACATCGATCCCCCCCGCGTCCATCACTACGTCCGAGCCGGAGATTCCGGAGCCGCGCTCGGTCTGGGAGTCGAGGAGCATTACTCTGCTGAAGGTGGGGGTGGGGGTGGGGGTTGGGGAGGGGGTTGGGGAGGGGGTTGGGGAGAAACCTTCGCAGAGAGGACCGGCTAGGGGGAAACTTCCCTTCCCAATCAAATTATAAACCATCTCATCCTTGTTATCAAACACGCAGAACTCAACCTCCGGACACCCCCCCTCGGGTCTAACATGTAGCTCCGCGGTATTAACTTCCAACGTCAGCTCCTCGTCCCCTAAGGCAATATCACCCCCGCCGACCCTTCGGGTGTTCACACCTCGTATGAGCCTACTGCACGCCCACGTCACTGTGCCTTCATTTCCACCCCCCTGTGTAGGAGTAACTCGAGCCCGAACGAACAGGTCCCGACTAACGGACTGCCAGGCCATGTAATCTGCGAGGTGGAGGGACTTAAGAACGAGGGTCACCACCCCGGAAGTATGCGGAACGTACCGAGTGAGAATGCGAGCACGGCCGAACGCCGGCCTGAGGGAAGCGGAGGAGGGGTTGGCCTTGAAGGGTGTGTCCCCCGGTTGTAGCCCGCTCAGAGGTTCCGTGATGGGCGTGAGCTGCGTCCACTCCTCGAGCTCGATCCCAGGGGCGCTGAGCGCAGTCAGGACGTCAACGCTGCTGTTGTACAGGGCCAATCCGTGGCTTGCTTTTACGGATATTGACATTGTCCTGGCATTGCTGCCGCTGGCCGAGTGGGGGAGAGGGAGGGAGATCGGACGGCCCTGGGTTCGAATGTCTTCGTTTAACTCTATTTCCATCGTTGTGCCAACTACTCGCCCCGGAGTTTTTGCAGGCGAATTTTGACGGTTGAATTTTGACGGCGAGCTCGTCGTGACGTCGGAGGGGAGTTTCATCCCGACCGCGCTATCCGTTCCGTTCGCCCTGTTCGCAACCTCGCCCTCCTCCTCCGTCTTCTCTCCCCCCCTCGGGTCATTAACGCTAAGAGAAATACTCCTCGGTCGAAGAGTTTGCCTCTGGCCATTCTGGCTAATTTCCAGATTTGTTACTTGCACAATCAGAAGGCCTGGGCCATCCCCCGCCCGTCTTGCGTTCGTTTCTGACGAGACCTTGCTGATCAGCGTGCTTTGGAAGCTCGCGTCGTCGTCGTCATCGTCGTTCATGAACTCGTCGTCGTTGTTAAGGGCGAAGTCACTGTGGTCGGTCTCGGGTTCCTGGAACAGGTTGTTCCTGAGGGGCATGCCGGGTTGGTTAGGGATGCTGCCTGACGAGAACATGGTTAGCTTTACCTCGCCCCGGCTGGAGCTCGTTCCGATGGGGTTGCGAAGCTCGATTGTGCTGCGGATATGCGATTGATATGAAGGTTGGTGATAAGATTGGGGTTTAGTTTGAGGTATCACCGCACCACTCACTCGCTCACTCGCTCACTCGCTCACTCGCTCACCTGTGACTGCTCACTTGATCCTGGCACTTTCGCAAGGAGTGCCACCTCCTCTGCTTCTTCCCTCTCAGCATGACGCTCCAGGGGATCGGAATTTTGCACTCGCCAATGGTCGCCGCTCCCCCTCCGTCCTCCCCGCTCCTCCTCGCGCTGCCCTTGATCTTCAGCAGCAGGATGACCTTGGCGCTCGTAAGCTCGAAGCTCGGGTCCTGCTCGACGTTCAAAAACTCCGGGGGGAAGCTGAATTTCAAAGTTTGCAAAAATGTCGCGGTCAGCCCCTCGTTGCCGTCGCTGATGGCGATGTCAGTTTGTTGGGCAGTTAGCGCCGTTACTTTTCCTCCCACACCATTACCTCCCCGCAGGTTGCTTGGCTTCAGCAGGCAAGCCTCGACAAACGGTTCCTTCCTGCCGGGCCACCCAGGGCACCGCAAGTTCCGCGCCGATTCGACTTGGATGCAGAGGAGGGGTTGAGCGTAGGTGGAGTTGTCCCCCCCCGGGGTGCTACAGCTCGGGGTAGGAGAGGGGGCGGTCACTCGACTCGGACTCGTCGTCGTCGACTTCGCCGCCCTGCTCTTCTTCACCTTTTTCCCCACGGTCACGTTGCCGGGCAAGAACTGAGCCCCAAACTGCAGGTAGCCAGCCTTTTCGCCCACGCCCCCACCCACCACATTGCCCCCGTTCGCCATGCGGAGGGGGAGAAACATTTTCATGACATGTCCATTCCGTAAAATTTTGTCAAAGATTGGAATTGTCGTGTTGGCCAGTACCCTGTAGTGGCTCTCATCGCCGTCTCGCAGCTCGATCACCACGATGTGGTTCGCGACCGCACTTCTGTTGACGACCGGCATTAGCAATTGACTGCTGTCGAAGTGCAAGTTCAGCTCTTCGCTTCCACTAGCGCTGCTAAAGACCGGCTTGCAAATGTTAACGTTGCTGTCGTTGTCCTCAATTAGGCCCGTCTTGCTGAACTCCTCCACCTTGCAGGCAATGTAGGGCGATCTGGGCTTTAAGGCTGACGCCCTCCTGGCACTCAAGTACTTGTACAGCGTGAGGTGGAGCATGCCCCTGATGACGTTGCCTCCTGTTCTACTGTTGCTGCTGCTCCGAATTGAATTGAATTTGGGGGGAACGAACTTGGACAAGTGCGGAGGTAGGGTTTTCACCAACTGGTTTTCAAGGTCATTGCTGCCCATGGGCATGGGGGTGATTTCATCTTCGCTGAATTCGATGCTCAAACCCACACAGGGAGCAACTTCACCCCCCCCACTATTCAATTGGGTCCAAGCGGTCATGCGCTCGTTTGGGTTCAGCACCAATCCGCTCACGTCCATACTGCTAGTCGCAACCACGCTGCCAGAACTAAAATCGTCTTCATTCGCAAACTCAATCACGCTAATTTCCAAAGTTGGTAGTCTAGTTTCGCGGAAGCTCCAACTCACGGGAAAGGAAAATTGCTGGTTGAAGGATGAGTAGCCGTGAGTGGCGATCGTAGTGGTAGCGTGGATTGATTTTTTGGCTGTGGTGGAGTGCCAGTTGGTTGGTTTCAGCTTAATTCTGATTGCAAACTTTGATTTGGGCGTGTTGAGGAGGCCGGATGCAGCTATCACATTAATTCGGAGTACGCCAGAAAAAAGCGTGGGTGAAACTGCAAGCATTTTCATGTGTTCTGATGAAGAGTTTTCACCAATAGGAATGGGGGGAATTTCGGTGGTTGCGAAATCGTTACTGTTCATCATGTTGCTGCGCCGAGCGAAGCGAGATTGTGCGCATTTTTAATGAAGCAAGAGCAAAACGAGTGAAGCGAGTCAAAAGAATTGAGTGGGTTAGTTTTGCAGTGGATGTAGTCATTATGTCTGTAGCCATTTCGCGGGATACATCGCGAGTATGCTCGTCTTCATCAAGGCTCGCTTGCTTCGCTCGCTCACCTGTTGATATCGATTGTTTCGTTCAAATCTATGCGCGATTCTCCACCCTCACGCTCACCCTCGCCATTACCATTCCAAGAGAGTGGCAACGTCGTGTTCTTCGTTGTTCTGTCGCTATCGTGAAGTAGCACCATTGCACCCATGTTAACCTCGCCCGTTGGGGCGGAGGGTGGGAGGCACACGCCCCCGCGCGTGCTCAACTTGGAATTGGAATTTTGGGCTGCGGAGTTGGTCGCCATTGGCCACCATCTGCGCCGAGCCGAGCAAAGCAATATTGTTAGTTTCTTATAATTTGTGGAGAGGAAGTTTGGCTCACTCACCTCATGGCAGTGACCGCAGTGGATGATTTGGCTGGGTCGGCGCCCAGCAACAACGAGAGCGGAATTTGGAGGCTGCCTACAGTGTGAGGGGCGGCATTTTTGTCACCTTCGTCGCAGGCAATCAATTTTATTGACAGAATGTCGAAAAAACTGTCAACAGAGCGGAGGGATGACTGAAACTCGAACCAAGATACTTTTCCACCATTCTTCATGTGTCTAATCTTGGCGTTGTCCTTCTCGTCGTCATCGGTTGTGGGGGAGGAGGAAGCTTTGGGTGTATAGATTGCTGTTGAAGTGGTGAGGAGCGAGATTGCAATCATTGTTTGCTTTCCCTTCTTTTCGAGTGCATTGTGTAGGTCTTGGAGGGTTTTTATGGGCTGATACAGGTTGGAAGAGTTTTTTTTAACAAAGCGCGGATCGGACCAGATGGTTGGTCGGCCCCCTTTTGTTGTTACTTTGGATTTGGATAGGAGTGATTGAGTTTTAGGGTGACTAGCAATTTTTGGTGCCACTAGCAAGTTTGATGCTCGCGCCTCCGAGATATCAAAAACGACAGATGCGGATGTTGGAAGATCCGATTCGCCGGTGCTGTGTGTGGGGGGGGAAGGGGGGGAGGAAGGGGGGGGAAAGTGTGAGTGTGAGTGTGAGTGTGAGTGTGAGTGTGAGTGTGTGGGGGGCAGTTTCAGTTTCTCAGTTTCAGGTTCAGTTATATTGTTGTTGCATAAAACCCTTACTTGAAGCCGAACGCAATCTCGCTGTATGGCAAACTCAAACCCTCGTCGTGGGCCATGATTTGCAACTTGCACTTCAATAAGCCACCAACTACCGACTGCTTCTCCGTGTACATGTCTA
Organism: Parmales sp. scaly parma; assembly: GCA_030267985.1. Lineage (NCBI taxonomy): Eukaryota > Bolidophyceae > Parmales > Parmales sp. scaly parma. The sequence continues at coordinate 112,344 of BRYC01000200.1, read as the reverse complement.
CCGCTGACAGCGGCTCGTAGATGGGAAAAGTTCTCGAGAAAATTTTCCCCGGGTAGTCAACCAAAGCGCAGAGAGACACCTCGCACATCAACGTGATTCCCAAGTCGCTTCCTCCTCCAATTGTCACCAGCTCCAATCTGAGGGATGGGTGCTCGCTCTGGTCGGAACCGGAACCGTCGCTGTTCGAAAAAAAGTTGTTGGGGAGCGGAACGTCCATTACCAACGCCGCCGAAGAACCGAAATCGAAGTCCGCAATAACGCCATTCTCGGAATCTAAATATTCGTTCTCGGCTGTACTCCCACTGGTGGCCGTATCGCTGAATTTGCTGACGCTAAGGTCCCCCTTTCGCGCTTCTGTGCGACTGAGCGCCACTCTCCTCCCCCCCGAATGAATGCTGGCCCGAAGGTAGCTGTTGAGAATCGTGTTTGGGGACGGTGCATACTTGTCGTAGTGGGATATTAAGTGGGTGTGGAGTTGAGCCATTTGAACTTTAATGCACACTTTCGTTTGACTGATGTTGTTGGGAGTGTTGGGAGTGTTGGGAGTGTTGGTTGAGGTTGTGGTGGTGCCCACGAATTTATTAGCTGGAATCTGGTTGTTTGCTTTGGGCGGGGCGGTCGAATACATCGCCTTGCCGCGGCCACCGCCACCTCCACCGCCACCACCACTGCCGACGTTGCCTTTTAGGATGTCGCTAGAGGCATTATGGTTGCTGCTGGGAGATTCAGGAACTGACGTGAGAGCGTGATGGTTCGGGGGAAGATTATGATTATGATTATGATTTTTGGTTCCTGTTCCTCGGTGGAAGTCGTTTGTATCATAGTCAGTCTCGTCGTCGCCACCACCACCGCCACCACCACCAAAGTGAGAGTCACCAGTATTGTTGAAGTTGGAGGTTGAGGTGGTGGCAGACGGCTCCCTCAAATTGCCAAAATTCAATTCACCTCCATCGCCCGACACATTGGCAAAGTCATCGCCATAGAAAGGAGTTTCGCCACCTCCCGTGGTTTGTTGGTTCAGAGATTTTGAAAATGGGGACGGGGTCTTCAGGAGGGCCTTCTGGGCGCTCGCCGACGCTTGGGAGGGAATCTTAAACGCGTCATCAGAGCCTGTTGGAGTGATCGTGAACTCAACCTTCTTTACCTCCTCGTCAGCTTCTTCGCTTAGGCTACCTTTGGAAGTATTGGAAGAATTGGCAGTGCGGGAAGATTTGGAAGATTTTGTTGAGGGAGAGGGGGAAGTTGATGCTGAGTCTGAAGAACTTTCTTGATTCATAATGTCATGCAAAGTTGTTGCTCTTTCCATCGGGGGTTTTGTGCTAGGGGCTGAAGAATATTCACTGATATCAGAAGGAGCCATGATATCCGACAGGGTCGCCATATTGTCGTAAGACATGGTGGCCTGTTGTGTGTTTGTTTGAATTTAAAAATAAATTTGAAAAATTAAAAACGTTTTAACTATAGGTTTCATGTTCCTTATCGGAGCGAGCAGCACATGCCACTAGCATATAGCATTTAACTTTCCAATTTTAAATTAATTATTATGGCGGATAAACATGTGGTCAACTATCGCATTATCAGTATGTCGTCGTTTGCTGCAAAAACAACAACAACGACGAACATCCCGCCAGCAAACAGAATTTTGCCTAATTCTGCTTGGTTGAGCGACAAGCGCTGCAACTTCCCCCAAATCATTGTGGTGAAGCTTCTTGGGACCTCAGAACTCACCAAAATCAAGCTAGTTGCTCACGAGAACTTCTCTCCCAGCAAAGTAGAAATTTATGTAGGGACTTCTTCAGTCACAAAGGCTCAAAGGAAAGCGAATAGCGACGAATCTTTTGAGTATAGTGAGGCTATATTTTCCCGTCTCGGCCACGTCAAGTTCGGTATTAGTAGCAACTCTCAACAGGCCAAGGAGAAGGAGAAATCCTACCCCAACCTCTACCCCAATCACACCACTATAAAATTCAGAGAAAGCAAGACCATTGCCTTGAACTTGAAGTGCTCCTTCGTCAAGCTAATTGTGCACGAGCCGAGTATTTCTTGCTACCAGGACAACCCCTCCTACCAGACTGGTCTGGTCGCGTTCGAGTGCTTTGGCAAGGACGCCCTTCATCAACACGAAGGAAAATTGTCCGACAGTAACGTCAACAACCAGCTCATGATTGCGGAATCTTTGGTAAAGCTCGCTAACGAGAACGGCAACGGCAACGGCGGTGACGACATATTCTCGTATCAAAAGTTCATCAACCCTAATGGCAACAGCAGCAACGGCAACGACTTGGAAAGGGCGCTTTTGGAGGCAAACGTCCCAGCCTCAATCATATATTCCGTATCAAGCAACATCAACAACAACAACAACAACAACAACAACAACAACAACAACAACAACAACAACAACAACAACAACAACAACAACAACAACAACAACAACAACAACAACAACAACAACAACAGCAGCACCATTTCGGATGAAGCAGAGTTCGACGAAACAACTACGACGATAATTGCTCGTGTGCGCGAACTTCGAGAAAATGCTGCCCAGATTGACGAATTTAAAAACGCCAAGCAGTGGAGCAAGTTAGAGAAAAAAATCAGCGACCTTGGGCAGCAGTTAACCCGAGCCAGGGCGGAGGAGCTCACCGCCGTCCAATCCGAGCAATTTGACGAAGCACAAACCAAGAAGAAGCTCGTGGAAAAAATTATGTTCCAAAGAGATGAATTGACAAAGAGGCATAACATTTTCGACGCACTTCCGAATCCTCCAGACCCTGAGGAATCTGTGGTCCTCCCCCCACTTTCCCCTTCACAGCAGCAGCACCAACACCAACACCAACACCAACCCCAACAACAACACCATTTCAACCCACTAGCAACCATCGTCTCAGCCACGAAAAGTGAAGCAGCCGCCGCAATGAAACTTGTCAGTCATCGAGCGTCACTCAAACTAGAGGCAGACATTCGCAGCCACAACAGGGACAGCAACATTGAGCTCAACGACAACGGAGTAAACGACGACGAAAAGTTTGGCTTGGTGAATTCAAAAATTGACGGTGAAACACAGTCATTCATTTTAACAATCTTTGGCAGCTTTTGCCTGGGCTTGCTATTAACTAGCCACCGGGGGGCGCTTTATGTGATTCGCGAGCACATCCAAGAGATTAAAAATAAAGCAACAAGCCAGATTGAAGAGCGACGCCTGGTGAACTTTTTGGTTCTAGTGATCAAGCAGGGCTTGGAAAGCAATGATGATTTAGTTTTTGGCGCTTCGCTCGATTTGCTGAGCGGGCTGATGCTGACATGTGATATAATGGAGCTGCAGGTGAGCGAGCGAGCCTTGATGAAGACGAGCATATTCGTGATGAATCCAGCGAAATGGCTACAGACGGCCACTACTAAACTAACCCACTCAATTCGTATTCGTTTGGATCGCTTGGTTCGCTCGTGCTTCATCAAAAATGCGCCTCGTTTCGCTTCGCTCGGCGCAGCTGGGTGGGGCAGAGGAAATGCCCAACTCGTTGATGTTCCTTAAAACGTGCCTGAAAATGCTGCTTCCCGCAGCGATTGCTGGCCCTTTTTCGAGCACCTCGAGGGAAATCTTCTTTGATTCGACCAAGAGGTTGATACTGGAAGTTTGCGAGAAGGGAAATTCGAGAACTTGCGGGTGCGTCAGCGTGCCGTTTGTTGCGTCAGTACTGTGTGGCGGTGGGGTTGAGGTTGGGGGGACGGAAAAATGGGACTACCTTTGCGGCAAATTGTTCTCCGCGAGAATACTGGTCGACAGGTACGGTTTCATTGACGACAGCTACATCGACAAGGACGACGTGGTGGAGCTTCTCATTACAGGCTTGGCGCACGTAAACAACGACGTGAGAAATTCTGCGGCGGAGCTGCTGAATTTGTTGCTGAGGGTTGACGGCGGGTTGAGCAGCGATGTTTGCGGCGAAAATTTACTGCTGCGGGGGGGGATTAACATTGGGGAGGAAGGGAGGGCGATTGTCGAGGCCGAAAAGGTAAAATTGGCTGAAGAAATGATGGCGATTGAAGCGAGAAAGGAAGCCGATTTGATCAAGGCGGAAGTTGATCGAATCACGATCAAAGCGAAGGAACTCGGAGATAAGTTGGAGATGGAAATGCTCGAGCAGCACGAGGAGAAAGAGAAACAGAAAGAGAAAGAGAGGCAGTTGGGGCTTCAGAAGCGTGGCAAGGGTTTGTTCAAATACGTGGGGGGGATGGTTTTGGCGGCGACTCCGCGGAAGGAAGGGGGGGGGGAGGGGGGGGAAGAAGAGAAAGAGGAAGAGAAAAAGAAAGAGGAAAAGAAGGAGGGGGGGGGGGATGACGATGAGGTGGAAGAGAAGAAGGAAGAAAATAAAGAAGAGGGAAAAAACCCGCCTGAAGCCGAACCTGAACCTAAACCTGAACCTGAACCTGAACCTGAACCTGAACCTGAACCTGAACAAATCGACGAATTTGAGCTGCAAAAGAAAGAATTTGAAAAATTGCGCAAGAATGAAACCGAAGAGGAGCGCGCAGAGAGAATTAATAAAGAAAAGGAACGGCTGGTTGAGGTCGCCAAGAGGCAACGCGAGTCAGACAAGCTGGAGAACGACAAAAAACGAAAAGAACACCTTGAGGAACTGGAGGCTGCGGCGAAAGAGAAAAAAGAGAAAGGGAAGGATGACCAGGCGAAGAAGAAAATAAAGGACTTGAAAATGAACAAAGCCAGGCTCGAGAGGTTTTACGACACTTACGACAAGGAGAAAATTCCTGGAATTGATGCCGAGCTCAAGCAATATACGGGCAGGTACGAAAAGCTGTTCGAGAAGTTGGTGGCCAAATATGGTGGGGCTGAGCCAGAGTTTGAGGGGAACGAAGAAGACTCAGAAGTGGAGAAGGGTGGGGAAGTGAATAAGGAGGTGAAGGAGGAGGAGGAGAGGGAGGAGGATGAGGAGGAGGAGGAGGAGGAGGAGGAGGAGGAGGAGGCGAAAAAGGAGAAGGAGGAGGAGAAGGAGTTCAAAAAGGAGGAGGAGGAGGAGAAGAAGAAAGAGGAGGAGGAGAAGAAGGAGGAGGATACCTCTCCCGAGACTAAACAACAAACTCCCTCCCCCGTCAAGCCGCAAGGTAGAGGACGAACAACGTCAAAAGAGGATATTCGGAAACGTTACCCTTCCATGGGAAATGTTTTGGCATTTGAGGGCGAGAACAACCTCATTCCAACTCAAAAACAACTCGACGAAAGGGTGGCCGGTGGAGAACAAAATTTGCTCATGTCCAAGGACGACATGGCCAAAATGGACGCACCCGGCAAAAATAGCGAGAAGGTTGTCGTTGTCGTTAAGAAGAAGAAAGCTGGTGGGTGCATTATTTCATAACTCTCTATTTTGTGAAATGACTACACATTAGGATGCTTATATCTATTCTAGAGCCACATTACCCCCTCTTCGTTTTCCCCCCCTTCATCGTTCTTATTCCTATTCTTCTTGTTTTTAGACTGAACAATGGTGATAATTTCTGTCTCCCCTCCGGCAACCCTTCCCTCGCCCCTTTCCAACTCCACCTCCGCCTCCGCTTCCCCCTCCTCCCTCTCCTTCACCAAATCACTAATCATCTGCCTCACCTTTGGAAACAAGAACCTCTCATCTATTGAGCCGTCCTCCAATTTGGAAGCATTTCTATTTTCCACGTAAAACAACGCAAATTTTCTGTCCAAGTCTCTCAAGATCCGGACGAAAGTGTTGCCCTTGCGGTGAATGAGCTGGTGGGCGAGCTCGGATTTTCTCCCAAATCGGCTTTTCTTGGCGAATCTGCAAAATTGGAATGATTTATTTTTGGGTTGGGTTAGTTAAGTGCTGAAGTTTTAATCCCAGTTGCAATTCAAACCAAACAACAATTATATCCTCACCTAAACTCACTCAACCCAGGCACCCCCAAGTAGTCCGTGTGCCGGTACCCGTCATCGACAAAGTCAAATTTGTCAAATAAATTTTGCTCGATCAAGTCGCCGATATCTGCGGAATTCACAACCAACAATACGGGAGCAACGAAGGGGTGTATGTGCAGGTTCGAGGATAACGAATATTCGGGCATTTGCTGCAAAGCCAGTCCGTACTGCGCGCACCGTCGGCTCAAGCCCTTGACTTCAGACTCGACGCGGGACGCGGAGCCGACGAGCCAGTAGTATCCGATCCGGAAGACACGACGAGGGTCGAAGAAAGAACTCATTGCAAGTATCATCCACTCGTAGCGACCGTTTTTCGACAGGTTGGCAAGGGGGACCACGTAGGTTTTCATGTTGGCCTTGGTGTCATTCTTGTTCTTTGTGCTGGGGTTCTGATCGTCGACGTCAACAAACTCGACGAAAATTTCGTTCTGCACCGAGCGAGCGAAGCGAGGTGCATTTTTAATGGAGCAAGGGGGGGGCGAGTGGGCAAAACGAACGTAAGTGAGTTGGAATAACGTCAGTTTAGTAGTGGCTCTCGTCTTCCTCAAAGCTCGCTCGCTTCGCTCGCTCACCTCGTCCTCGGCCCGCATCTTCAAGTAGGAGAGCAGTTTCTTGAACTTCTCAACATACTCTGCAGCTTCCTCGGGGGATTTGTGAACGGTGGGAATAATTGCAAACAGAATACGTCTGTACCGCATTCCTTCGGTCAGGTGCTGCGTTGAGCGAAGCGAGGCCGAGTGAGCAAAGCCAATGTATTTGAGTGGAATAAAGTTAGTTTATCGTGGCTCACTTCAAGACTCGCTCGCCAGCAACACCACGCACTAGTTGTGACTAGCTCCTTCGCTTGCTGCTCGCTTCGCTCGCTGGCGCACAAAACTCACCTTCTGAGGATCGCCACAAACCAAATTATCAAGGGCGTTCCACGCAAATTCCGTGGCGTACTTGGTGAACGTCTGGGTCGCAGAGGTGAATTTTTCGAGGGAACCGTTCCACAACTCGTAGTTGTACGCCTGCTTGTTTTTGGAGGTGTAGTCGTTCCTGGCAAACGCTGCAAGATAATGGGTGACCTCGATCACGTTGTCGGAAGGATTGTGCCAAATCTGGCAGATGCGGTGCCCCATGGAGAGAGAGACCTTCTCCTTTAAATCTATTTGCTGCTGCGGTTGCAGCGGGTGGAGTTGAGGTTGGAGTCGGTGCTGTCTCGATTGTTTTTTGGGCAGGGGGGGGGGGTTCGTTTTTTTGTTTTTCTGGGCTTTTTGGGACACCAGCTGGTAGTCCTGGGAGAAGCGCTGCAGCATGAGCTCGTGCAAGAGGTCCTTGTGGCTGACGTAGTTCATCGAATCGATGCCGTCCAGCGCAACAACATAGTGCGAGAATAGAAAATCGTCCTTTAGCTCGCCCTCGGTGGGGAAGAAATCTATTGTCATGGGCAATATCGCCGGCTGCGTTAAACTCTTCCAGTTAACCCCCGCATGCCTCTTGAACTCTTCCTCCCCAACGGGAAACACGTGGGACCACCTGCGCCGGTTGTGAGTGCGCTTGCGGAGCAGCTCAGCCTCGTCCGATTGCCGGAACGGATTTTGTATGAAGCGCGATTTGAACCGATTGCTGCTGTTGCGGTTGGTGCTGTTATAGGTTCGAGTTGAAATTGAGCTTGTTGAAGGGGCTGGGGGGAGGCCTTGGGGTGGTGGAGGAAGGATGAGGGAGGAAGAAGTTTGGTCGAGTCTAGGGGGGGGTTGGGTTTGGGTTTGGGGTGGGTTTGAATTTCTACGCTGATTGGAGGCGGTTTTGCTGCTTCGACGCAAGGCAGCAGTTCCAGTCAGAGTATTAGCTGTTGGTTTGTTGCTGATACTGTCGCTGTTGCTGTTGCTGTTGCTGTTGCTGTTGCTGTTGCTGTCAGTGGTCGGGGGGGCGATCAACTTTTGAAGGTTCCCTGAAGACATCGAATTGTTCAAACCAAGCCGAAAATTCGAAAGACCGCCGGCCAAAAAGTGAGTGTTGTGAGAGGAGCTTGAGGGGGAGTAGGAGCCCAGAAAGTGATTGTTGGTGTAGCTGTTGTTCTCTTGTGAGGAGGAAGGATGATCAAATTGGTCAGATTCGAAACTGTCGTTGGCGCGATCATTGTCTACATTTTCTTGTGAATTTTGTGAATTTTCCAATCGAAGGCGAGGAGAGCTAGGACTCCGAGGCCCGCGGAAGGGACTTCGCTGAATTAACGACAACGACGTCAACGACGAAGGACCGAAGGGGGGGGTTGATTTTATGCTGTTGCTCGTGCTGTTGTTCGCTTGTTTGACATTGTCATTGTCATTGTCGCTGTCGGCACCCACGCCCCGGTTGCTCGTATCGTCGGCAGACTGGGACAATATGTGATCGTAATCGCTTGTCCTCATCATGACGCAGTCCTTTTGGGGATCGCTGCTGTGTGTGTGTGTTGTTGTTGGGGAGGGGAAGATTGATTCAGGAATTGTGGTGGTGTTCACGCCCATAAGATTCAACAATGGTGTGGGAAGGGTGCGAGGAAGTGGCTGAATTGCTGACAGCACTTCGGCGAAGTCACGCTCCGAGCTGTGCCGAGCGAGCGTTAGTTTATTTTACAAGAATAGATCGGGTTTTTTTTTCGCTCGCTCACCTGGGTGTCTTTTTCCTGTCGACCTCCTTCTCATTGTACTTGTCCTTCTCGTTGTCGACGAAGCAAACGTTGAGCCAGTGAGGAGACTCGAAGTAGCGCTTCCAGTCGTTAATCATCTCCTCTATTGGTTGAGAGGAAGGTGGGGTTTCTCCTTTGTTCACCTTGTACATGAAAAAGGGGGTGACGTGAAGGGGTGGGAGCGAGAGGGACACGCAATCGGACCCTATACCGTTGTCCATCATGCGCTGCTTGGTGATCGAGGCGAGATCCTTGTTCACCTCGAAAACCCCGCAACCGGCAGATACAATCACGATCGAATTGCCGGTGCGCTGTAGGTCTCTGTCCATGTAGTGGAATTGAAGAACGTTGAGAGTTGTGTTGATCGCTTCGAGAAGGTTCCCCTGTGACGCAACGGAAGGGATGCGAGAATTGTTGGGGGAATTAATGTTCCACTTGAGGGTGGCCGGGTAGGCAACGAACTCCTTTTTAATCCGGAAGATTAGCGACTCCCAGAAAGTACGAGTTTCGTTCTCTATGACGGGCTTGTAATGGTCAACGAAACGGCGTCCGTCCACGTCAGTTTGGATCGTTGAAATTTGATCGCCGTCTGCGTAGAGCGACGTGGAATTTTGGCCAGGGGGCTGATTGCATTGCGACTGCGCATTTCCAATGTAGGTGCGGGAAAAGAAAATCACAGACAAGGAATGGGTGACCTCGAGGTCCCTCCACTTGTCGAAGAGGTGGTACATGAAAGTGACAAACTTGTCGAAATTTAAAACGCAGTCCTCGTAGGGGTCGTCAGGACGGAGTCGGTTGATCTTGCGCGGCACGTAATCGTACATTTCCGAGGAAATTTGGACCAGCCAGACAACGCGGGCGGACCGGGAACGGAAGGTAAAAACCGTGTTGTTCGTAATGATTCCCGACTTCATTATGTGGGGACCTTGCCGAAGCTCTTTCACCGCTACGCGGCAACCCATCATGTCGAGGAACTCGCCTTCGTAGAGCCAAATGTCAATGAGCTTCTGCTTAAGCTGGTACATGTCCGAACGGGACAGGAACTGGTCCTTGATCGTGACTGTGAGAAAGTCTATCGTGGGGGAGGAGTTGGGGTTGGCTTTGGGATTGTTGGAAAGGATCGTGTCGGGAAGGAGCGTGATGAGAACTGAATCGTCCTTGGAGAGATTGTATACATCCGCAACATCCCTCAGGAGGGAGACCTTAATCTTTGCATGGGTGGGAGACATGTTGAGCCTCATCGTGAAGGAACCTTCAACATTTGACTTTGTTTTGAAGGTTAAAGTGATTGTGCTATGCTGCAACACATCAGGGAAGAGAGAAGAAGAGAGGAGGATTTCATTCTCGAAATCTTGCCTTCGGTGTATTGAAAGTTTTGTGTAGTCGCTCATGGAGTAAACTATGGCAGAGATTGATATTTTGCTAAAACATTTAATACTCAAGCAAAAATAGTAAAATACCATCATATGCACCCGGGTGGCACAAATTTGTTCTACAACATGTGTCACAACAACCAACCCACTATCCATAAATATAAAACGTGATTCGCTTTGGCACAACCGCACACTTAGTGTCAATTCCAGTCTTGTTTTGTTATCATATTCGTGTGTTCATTTGAAACCAAGAAGCAACCTCAATACCCGATCCAGTTCCGTTAGCGTTATCAGCCAGGTATAGACCAGTCTGTTAACATGGGCACCAGCGCTTCCAATTTACTAGAGATTCTTGCCCCGGTGGGCCTTCCAAAATGTGCCCCAAACGAGCCACAACGGGTTGTTCTCCTAAAGCTTCAGACCTCACTTTTCGCTTCGATGGCTGCAGAGAACAACCACATTATGGAAGAAATCTGGACGCGGTCTTCGTTGTTTCCCAACTCCCCTTACGAGCAAGTTTCAGAAAAGTGGCGATCGTTTGGCTTTCAGAACAACAACCCAATCTCTGATGTGCGTGGCGGGGGTGAGCTGTCGATGCGTTGTTTGCTTCGTTTCGTTACTCGTACCGACACCCGAGGGGTTCTGCAGACATCAATAAAACGACGGGAATTGGCAATAAAATCAGCAGCAGCTGGTCCTCTCGTCAAGTATGAGTCGTACCCACTCTCCACTGCCCTCGTTAACATGACTCGTTTCGTTGCCTCCGTTTTCTGCCTTTTAACCACCGACGGTATGGCGGGTAAGAAAACGAATCTGTCCGACAGCTCCGTGAAAGGCGAGTTCTTCTCCCTCCTCGGTTGCGAGGGTGATTTTTTCGACGTTGTTTGCGATGCAATGCTTATTCTTGACTCTGAGTGGATTCGTCAGAACGCGACTTACATGGATTTCCCCCAAATCTTCTCGGGCGTGAAGGAGGTGGTGGAGTTTTCTCTCCGAGACCAAATAAAAATATAAATAGAAGAAAAGCATATTAACGTTCAACTCTTCCAAATTCTATTATATTGATATATTATTTAGTTCCGCTGGCCGCATCCAGGTTGTTACACGTTACGACGTTTGCAAACTCTGTCCTGTCGCTTCCCAGCAGCATTCGCTCGGTGGTCGCCAGCTCAGCGATTGCCTTGGCCTCCCACCCTCTCATTTCGCTGATGTTCCGGTGGCAATCCCTTTTATTAGCTTTGTAGTTCTTCATCAAATTGAGCCGAGACTGTTCGACTTTCTGTGTTACCCCTAACGTTGTGGCCATTGGGTTTTTCGAGTGTTGCCTGTCGCTGATCATTTTTGATTTTTGGCAGTGCTTTTTGTTGTCGAACGTGATGACTGGGCGCTGGGGAGAAAACGACAGCCCCACCCGAACATTTAAATGGGAGGTGTCGTTCTTGCCAATTTGATTCAAGTAAGTCTTCATGAAGGGAGAATGTTGGAGGTTGTAGGAGAGCCGGATAGGCCGGGAGTGGGGTTTGGCAGCACTACTGAGGGCGTGGGTGTTGTTTTTGTTTTGACCTGCGGAGAGGATCGAACCGCCGAGGGAGTCCATCTGTTTGATGCGCTCGGCGGCTGATTTGCTTCCTTCGGCAAGATCGTAGTCAGTTACCCAGTGGTCACGGGCCAACGACGACGACTTAAAGCCACAAATCCACTCGCTATTCAAATCCAACAGCTTCTGCTTGAACCCTTGCTCGTCTATCCGGTTCTTGCTCTTCGGGTACGCAGCGGAGAAGCTGAGCAGCAGGCTGAAAGCCATTATATCTGGAAAGTGCCCAAAGAAGTAGTCCTTCTTGTTAAAGGCGATCTTTTCAAAGAGCTTTACGAAGTTCCTACTCATCCGGATGAAGTACGGGGAGGAGTATTGGTCTGAGTAGAAATTCGAGAGGGTTGATGAGTGGGATTGGTCGTCGTGGTCTTCTGAAGTAGATGTATTGGAGTTTTGGAACTGGGCTTTCATTCGGGAGTTTCGGGAGTTAACGATCTCCTTCTCTTCCTCTTTTTCTGCCTTTTCCTCATTCTCCTCGTCTTCAACCTCCTTCTCCTCCTCCTTCTCCTCCTCTTTGTCCATGTCCTTCTCCTCATTTTTTTCATTCTCATTCTCCTCGTTGTCCACGCCCTTTTCCTCCTCCCTCTCCCTATCTCTATCCCTTCCCTTCTCCCTCGTCTTCAAAACGTTGTCTAAAACCCACCAAAAACTGTCGCTGACAATGTCGCTAACCTCCTCCATCCCCAAACACTGGTTCCAGAATCGCTTGTTCCCGGAGGAAACAGTCGGGAGGTTTTGCAGTATGCTCTCTTGGATTACCAAGTAATTTACGTTGGGGGGGCGGAGGGTGTGGTTGGGGTTGAAGGTTGGGGTGACAGCATCGTCAAGGTTGAGGACTTTCTTCAGCTTTATTGGGGCTGAAGAATGCTCATCGTCATCGTTGTGGGAGAGGCTCACAGAAGTGAGGAAGGAACCGCGCTTCTCGCTACTGATGTGGTGGTGTGGAGAAAGGTTTGTTGGGGAATTGGAGTTGGAGTTGGAGTTGGAGTTGGAGTTGGAGTTGGAGTTGGAGTTGGAGTTGGAGTTGGAGTTGGAGTTGGAGTTGGAGTTGTGGTTGGACTTGGACTTGGACATGGACATGGGGGAGTTGAGGGTTGCTGCAAGTTGGGAGGGGGGCGATTGAATTGGGAGACGAATTGAAGTGGATTTGTTTCGGAAGGTGGAAGACGAGGAGAATTTCACGGATCCCCGGTTGAGGCTGTTTTGCTGTTTGGATGAGTTCATTCTGTGAAAGATGATGGCAGATTTTCAGTTGTTGTTAAAAAAATGAAATTTTGTTGTTTTGGCACCTTAGAAAGAAAATCTTGATATTCACTTATAGCATAAGTGAGCGATGTCTTAATAAAAGAGGTAGTAATTTGATTAATCATGGATGAGCAACTTGCCACTGCTGACGATTTTGACTTGATCATCGACGAACAACAAAAAGAGAAATCTGCAATCAAGTTTTTCTCATTCACTCTGGCCACAAGCATCGTATTCTGGCTTTGGGCTATGCTCAACACATTCATCGTCGATAAAGGATTCGATCTTGGAATAGTTTCTTTCCTGACCGTCATTTTCAGCTCGAGTTTGTTCCTTGGCAAGTGTTGTTCATCCCACACCCTGAATTTTACCACGCACCTCTTCGTGGCCATCAATTACGGTCTTGGGGCTGTGTTTGGTTTTCAGAGCGCAAACAAAAGAAACTTCACGGTCTACTGCACAATCTGTTGTATGGGTTGGTTACTTTCTGCCTTTAAAGCGCGGAAGCTCCTCGCAAAATCCAGTTCTTCGTAACAAAAATAGATTCACCAAGTTTTATTTCTTTATTTACACCAGAAGATCGCTCACGTCATCATCGGCAAAGTCCTCGTCATCCCTCGCATTATTATTCCCTCCCCCTCCCCGGTTCACCCCCTTGGCACTTGGTGCGGCAAGATCCTCCCTCTGCTTCTTGCTTGGACTGCCACGGTTGCTCCCACTCTTTGACTCGCTTCTTCCTCCTCCTCCCGTATTTGTATTTTCCTTGCTCTCCCCCTTGCTCATGCCGCTCATGGTTGTGTTTGCCCCTGTCCCTGCCCCTGCCCCTGCCCCTCCTCCTGCATTCTTGACCTGACTTGCAACAGCCCTGTCCAACTTGACCAATAGTTGTTGGTACTGCGCCGAGCGAAGCAAGCGAGCCAAACGAATTGGGTGGAATAATGTTAGCTTAGTAGTGGATGTAGCCATTATGTCTGTAGCCATTTCGCGGGATACATCGCGAGTATGCTCGTTCTCATCAAGGCTCGCTCGCTTCGCTCGTTCACCTGCTCGTAGGGCCTGCCCAAGTCCTTGCAGATCGCCACCAAGTACCTCAGACACTCGCTATTCTCGGGATACTCCTCGTGGATGTTTTCGTACAGCAACAGCGCCTTGGCGTAGTTACCCATTCGTCGGTAGCAGCTCGTGACCATTAGCCTCCACTTGACCTCGTTCGGCTGAATTTGGCTTGCTCTCTCAAAGTATTTGATGGACTTTTCGTACATTTCGTGCTTGACGAACCAAACACCCAGCCAGCTGATGACGTCCAGATTGACTGGGTAGTGGCGGTACGACTCTAGCTGGTAGTGGAAGCCTTGTGATTCTTCGTTCTCCTTCGAAAAAATCTGCCCCAGCCTGCTTAGAACCCCGGGGTCGGTCGGCACGCGGGTGATCAAAACATTGAACCACTTTACCGCTTGCTGGGCTTGTCCCTGCAGCTCGTAGAGGTTCGCAATTTGGTAGATGACGGCAGGATTGTTGGGAATGATTGTGTGCAATTTTTCGAACGCTGCACCGAGCGAAGCGAAGCGAAGCGAAGCGAAGCGAAGCGAAGCGAAGCGAGGCGAGGTGCATTTTTAATGGAGCAGGGGGGAGCGAGTGTAATAACGTTAGTTTAGTAGTGGCTCGTATATATTTCTTGTCTTCCTTAACCCCCCCTGCTCCGCTCGCTCACCTTGCCGAGCTTCCTCGGGGCTGCTCATCCGCATGTTGGTCAACCCGAGGTTGTAGATTGCCTCGACGCAGTCAGCTTGAACGCCGATCGCCTCCAAGTATAGCTCCTTAGCTCGGTGAAACTCACGCGTCATGAATAGGCAGTTTCCTGCGCCGAGCGAAGCGAGGCGAGGCGCATTTTTTATGAAGCACGAGCGAACCAAGCGATCAAAACGAATTGAGTGGGTTAGTTCAGTAGTGGATGTAGCCGTCTGTAGCCATTTCGCGGGATTCATCGCGAGTATGCTCATCTTCATCAAGGTTTCGCTCACTTCGCTCGCTCACCTTTGTTCACCAATGCTTTGGCGTTGTATCTTGAGTTTCGCACGGCCAGATCAGCGTACTGGTTGGCCGACTCCAAATCCCCCTCCAAAAAATAAATGAACGACAAGTTCGTGGCCGCCATTGCCTTCATGTTTTGGTCCTTCTTCTCAAACGATTTCAGCACTGGCGCCGAGCGAAGGAATATTCGTTAGTTTAGTAGTGGCTCGTATGCTCGTCTACCTCAAGGCTCGCTCGCTTCGCTCGCTCACCTGCGATGGCCTTGTCGAAGTCCTTCGACTTCAGGTACTGCAATGCCTGCTCAACCTCCATGCGAGAGGAAATGTTCTCGTGGTCCACCTTCAGCGCGTCTCACACCCAGCCATAGCCGACAGTCCAATCGGATTTGTTCAGGCTCGGGGCGATCAACCTTCCCGCCGTGATAATGTAATGTTCGGCCTTTGCCGAAGCGAAGCGAAGCGAAGCGAAGCGAAGCGCATTTTAAACGAATGTTGAGAGCAGCGAGCGAGCAAAAATAGTTGAGTAGGTTAGTTCAGTAGTGGATGTAGCCATTAATAGTAATTTCGCACGGAGTTTGGTACTTTTCTGTCGCAAGGCTCGCTCGCTTCGCTCGCTCACCTCCTTCCTATCTTTCTTCATCTGTTCTCGGAGCGTGTCGACGCGGGCCTGGCCGACCGCTTCCGCTTCTTCGGCAGCTTTCGACTCGTCCTCTTCGTCTTCGTCGTCGTTGGAGCCCTGTATCGGGATGGCCAACAACTATATAATAATTGTAATGTTAGTTGTGTGTGTTTATTCTCGTCTTCCGCAAAAATGACGCTCACCTTGGTGAAACCTCGCTTCATCTTCTCAGCGTCGCCAAGGGCAAAGTAGCAGAGAATGAGATTGAAGCCAGACTGAAAGTCAGGCATGGAATTCATTATGGTTTCGAAGGACTGGATGGCGTCTTGGAACTGACCAAGGCGCACAAATGCGTTTCCAATGTTGCGGAAGATTTTGAACCGAACTTCCTTTCCGGAGTTTGGGATTTGGTCGAGGGCCATGCGGTACATCTTAATAGCTTGGGGGAACTTCTTCTGACTGTAGTAGATGTTGCCCATGTTGACGCGCAACCTGCCGCTCTGAGGATACTGCTTGTTCTTCACGACAATCGTGTACGTGTTCAAAGCTTCCTCGTTCATGCCGTTCTGCTGGTAAACGTTAGCCAAGTTGAACCAAACGGCGTACGTGAGGTCAATGTTGATTTGGTCAACCAGCCCGTTGGAGTCGCGGTGTTTGGTCAAGGCTCGTTCCTTCTTTCCGGCGTCCTTGGCCTTCTCTAGGGCCTTGGTAAACTCGTGCTTCGAGGAGTGAATGGCAGATTCTTCAATGAGCTTGTGGACAGCTTTCTCCATGACCTTTGCGAGATCTTCGGCAGAGTTGTCAGCCTTCTCGGCAAGTGAAGCGGCTGCCAAACGAATTGAGTTGTTAGTTTGGTAGTGGATGTGCATCCGTGTGTCTTGCTCACCTGCACCTCGGTTCTGATTCAAAGGGTCAAATGATCGGTTGTTCCCCTGCTTGGAAGAGAAACCTGCTCCTGCCATCGATGTAAGCGGGCGGGCTTATCCGCCAGCACCGCCCTGCGTGCCCATTCTGGAAGCGCCGCCCGCCTGGTCTGATGCCTTGGTGGATTTCTTTGCACCGAAGGAATATGATCCTGCAGCAGTTCCCGGGACGGCCACCGTCTTTTCATCTAGTTTGAAATCAAAGTCATAGTCTGCTCATGTTCCCGGGACGGCCACCGTCTTTTCATCTAGTTTGAAATGAAAGTCATAGTCTGCTCATGTTCCCGGGACGGCCACCGTCTTTTCATCTAGTTTGAATCAAAGTCATAGTCGTCGCCTGGCTGACTCCCTAAAACATGATATCGTTTGTGTTATATCTTACAATATTTTTGAAAAATTTTGAAAAAAAAAATATAAAAATTTCTAAATTTGCAGATGTCTCTTCTAACCCAAACCCAGCAGGAACAGCTGCAAACCATTTATGACTTAATTTCGTGTATTTCTGCTGATGGAAGCACAAAGGTTGTAGGGAGTAGGGAAGTCTTCTTCATTTTGAGGTCTCAGGGGATTGTAAGTGTTACCGAGAGTGAAGTTTTGGACATTGTGTCAGAGTGTGACACGAGCGGGTTGGGGGAGGTCAATTTTGAAGAATTTTGCACCCTTTTTGCGCGGTTGTTACCAGCAGAAAAGCCGCCAGCAGAGGAGATTCTGGACGCGTTTCAGACCATAAGCGAGGGATCGAAGTTTGTGACGAAGGAGAGCATGGGGAAAGCAATAGAGTCACTCAACATAAAAATCAACGATAACGAGCTGCGAGAAATGATTCAAGAGGCAGATGTTGCAGAAAATGGCAAAATTTCGCGAGATGATTTCGGACTGATGATGTCGAACAGGCACAAGGATGTCATTACCGACCTAGGAGCAGTCTAAACACAACAAAAAACAAAATGTTAGTAACTAAAAAAAAACAGTAGATTACCAACCATGTTACTACTACACATTGTCCAGCTTTCTACGCGTCTATGGAAGCGCGGACGTAGTTGAGTCTTTTTAAGGCTCTTACACTTTGCTCGCTCATGGTGGCTTTAAATGTTTTGCTGAGTTGCTTCTGTAAAGCTTCCAAGTATTTTTTAAATAGCAATCTTTAATAAGTTCTCGACAAATGTCAATTTTTTTAATGTATTTGCTCCTAGTCTCTTCCTCCCACCTTCTCCCCCTTCTCATCTTCCTGCCTCAGCCTGCAGCATGGCATCCCTGGTAAGGTCCTGGGGTGACTTGCTCGCCGGCACAAAAACAGTCTTGCACTGCCCGTGTCCAGCAGTGTCACGAATCATATCGAAATATTGGCTCAGCAGCAGCAAGTCCATAACGTCCTTGGCAGTTGTGCCCTGCACTCCACTCGCAAAGTCAACAATGCTGTGCCTCAAACCATCCACAATGGCCCTCCTCTGCTTGGCCACTCCGACTCCGGACAAGTACTTGGCCTCAGCCTCGGCCTCGGCCGACTTCACCTGAAGAATCTTGGCTCCCTCGGCCTGCTCGGCAACGGCGAACTTCAACCGCTTGCTGCTGTTGATTTCGTTCATTGCCTGTTTGACCCTGTTGTCGGGGTCTAGGTCTGTGATCAGCGCATTGAGGATTTGGTATCCGTACTGTGTGTTGTGTTTGTGTTTGTGTTAGCTTAATGTTGTGTTGTGTTGTGTTGTGTTGTATCTTCTCCCAATACTCACTCACTCACCTTGCTCATTGTCACACTCAGGGCGGTCTTCACGGCAAGCGCAAGATCCTCCTTAGCCTCGAAAACAGCATCGAGCTCGAGTGTTGGGAGCTGGGACCTCATAACATCGTAGATATGGGCTGTGATTTGTTGGGATGGGTTGGTGAGAGCATAAAAAGCGTCAAAGACCTGAGCCCGGATGACCTGGTATTGGACCGAGACTACGGCCGTGATGAACACGTTGTCAAGGGTCTTTGTTTCCACTCGAACGTCAAGCTGTTGAACACGAGTCGAAACTTTGCCAACCAATTCCTCTATGGGGCAGCAGATTACCGACATGCCAGGCTGCGCGAAACGCACATTCTGGCCGAATCTCTCAATCACTCCAATCTCAGCCTGCGATATGCAGAACAAGCATCTGTGGGTGGGGTGGGAAGGGGGGGGGGGGTTAGTTTTTATAAGGTTTTTGTCAATTGTCTAGGTCGCAATTCGTTGTTCAGTAGAGGGGTGGATGTTGAGTGGGGGGGCGAAATATGCAGCTTTAAACTTACGGAAAACACATGGATGAATAGAAAGGGACCTGCAAAATTATTCAAGATCCAGGGGTTCTCAACTTTTTTCTCATTTTTATATTACATATTGCGAGTTGTTTTTTGTTCTTACACCCTGCATACATTTCAACTTTCTCTATTGATATGTAAGTACCGAAGCCCAAAGTGTTTTTTTTCCCTATTGCCACTAACGATGATAAATTTATTTATTTCCTTCCCCTTTCCCCTTTCCCCTTCCCTGCCTTCCTCTCCCTTCCCCTTCCAAATTCCAGGCCGAGCTTCTTCTGCATGAACTGTGTGAGGACGAAAGAGATTGCTGTTGTTCAGCGTCTCGGGGAGTTTGTGACTCTTCATGGGCAAGGTCTTAACTTCTTCATTTGGCCGATTGATGGAACAGTGGGGCGTCTTTCGCTTCGAATCCAGCAACTCGATGTGACTTGCGAGACCAAGACTCGTGACAATGTTTTTGTGCAAGTTGGGGTTTCTGTCCAATACCAGGTCCTGCCCGAGAAGGCCTATGACGCTTTTTACTCCCTCACCGACCCCCATGAGCAGATTCGGTCGTACATTTTCGACACTGTGAGGTCAAAAATTCCCAAGATGGAGCTTGATGCCACGTTTACATCAAAGGACGATGTTGCCAAGGAGGTCCAACAGAGCCTCACCAAGACCATGAGCCAGTATGGGTACCAGATCCTTGAGACCCTGGTGACCGACCTGTCCCCTGACCAGCGTGTCAAGGCTTCCATGAACGAGATCAATGCTTCCAAGCGGTTGAAGGAGGCGACATTGCACAAGGCTGAGGCTGATAAGATTAGACAGGTCAAGGCTGCCGAGGCTGAGGCTGAGAGCAGGTACTTGTCCGGTGTGGGAGTTGCGAGGCAAAGGAAGGCTATTGTTGACGGTCTTCAGAAGAGCATCACGGATTTCAAGGGTGACGTTGAAGGCACAACGCCAAAGGATGTGATGGATTTGTTGTTGTTGACCCAGTACTTTGATTTGCTTAAGGACGTTGGGGCGAATACCATGTTCTTGAGCCATGAGCCCGGGGCGGTGGCGGACTTGCAGGCGCAGGTTGCTGGGGGTTTCATGAGGGTGAAGAAGTGAAATAAATTAAATGGAATAAGATGGGAGAGGTTGATAGAATTGGAATACATATATTAATGTTTTCATCATGCTCAATTCATGCCCAATTTATGCCCAGGCCCACCAGTTTGAAGACTTGTTAAGCATAATTTTAAAAGTGATCAACTTTTGAGCGATTCTTTGAGGGTTAGAGATCGCGAAAAACAACTATCGTGTAGTCATTGTGATCAATTCATTGTGAACTCAATCTCCTTGGGAGTTTTTTGTTCGATCAAAGTGCGGCTACTTGTCAAGCTGCTGCGACAACTGATCAGCGATTTTTTGTAAAACACTCATGTGCTTGCATACCGAAACACCTATCATTGAATTTGGGTCAGATGATTGCTTGAACAGTCAACAACAAGTTTGATTTTGTTTTCGAAGACAAAGTGGTCTTCTGTGCTTGGTTTGTACGTGTATGTTGTTGCTGTTGTTGTTGTGGGTGGCTGCTAGCTGCTGCCACGATCCTGTAAAACTTGTGGTGACCCAAATTTGCAAAATTTCATTTCTCGTCGTTGTCAAATTTAAATTTATTTACGGTTTTACGGGAGCTATCTTCACGTGACAATACACACAGTTCTTGCACAATCAACTGAAAGCAGTCTACACATATCATCCCAATTCTTGCGATGGCAGCTCTAGTCTCGACGATCGGTGGTGATGAGATAGGAGCAACTCTGGTTGAGTTAGCCCAAACCACCTCCGCCGCTTTGTCGAGCGTGTGGGATGAAGTCGGTTACAGTCATGATGAGAAGCAGCGTCAGCTTACAACTCTTCTCAATGATTTCAAGGTGAGTTTCCTCCACTCTGCTCCACTCCATTCCATTCCATCCACTAACAATTTCCTCAATCTTCATTCCCCTTCTTCTTACCACCATTATAATTTCAATATGTTCCCCCACTTATATAGCTCATGTGTGAATCAAAAATTGCCGAAGAAAAGGGTGTTGCGGACCAGTTCCGGCACTCAATCGAAGCGGCCAAGGAGGAGATGGTGGCTACGTCGGCCGCCCTCAAGGTGACCTTCGACCGGTCCCTCTTGACTGCCTCTGGCACCAACCTCACCGAAACCCTCAGCAATATGGAGTCGTCCCTCGAAAATCTCAGAGCAACTGCCGCCAAGGCCAAGGCCCAGCTGGCCGACGATCAAGCCAAAATGCTGGCCATGCATAAGAGGTGAGATAAATTTTGTATTACCCTAACCCTTAAGCCTCATCTCATCTCACCCATCTCACCCAAACCAAATATCCCCCCCATACGTATCATCATCGCAGCCTCGGGACCGACCTCCCAGCAGAGTTCGAAGACATCACCTCCGACCTCACCGAACCCCGAGTGGAACAAGTCCGCTCGGCAACATCCGACCTGACGGAAGTGTACAACACGCGGACCGCCGCCGTGACACAGCTAGTCCTGGACTGCCAGCACCTCATTTCTGAGCTCTGCATCGAGGCCGAGAACAGCGAGTTCGACAGGAAAATCATGGGCTCCATCAACCAGGGTGGGTCCGAGCTGTCGTCGACCTTTTCCTCCGAGACGTGTACTGGAATTAACGCGACTGCGTTTGAGGAGTTGACGACGAGGGTTGGGGAGTTGAATGCTGAGAAGCGGAGGAGGAAGCAGAAGGTGAGTCAATGTCAATGTGATACAACCTTCATAAATACAACCTTCATAAATACCAACACCAATCTCAGCTTGGAGAGCTCGGCGCAGAGATCGCAATGCTGTGGGAGAAATTAAAAGTAGAAGACGACGTGCAGAAGATGTTCACGGATAGTGTGCAGGGCTTGGGCATGGATACTTTAATGAAGGGGGAGGTTGAGGTGAAGAGGCTGCACGAGTTGAAGAGGGAGAAGCTTGGCGAGCTGATCAAGGAAGCCAGGGGGACGATCAAACAGCTTTGGGAAGAGGTGAGCGGAGCGGAGC